>CALNVZ010001263.1:372013-390204 GCA_940671915.1 Paracentrotus lividus
AATACTCAACATGCGCATGCCTTTTTTTTCCGATGTGGCAATACGGAGGCATGCCTTCCGACCTTGCGCGGTCGAAGATTCATCTAGTTTTTTTAAATTTGGAGCCCCTACTTAATATTTCTGACTCTCAATTTCTCACAATATTTGAAATGCTCATGAGTCACCAACATTGTCCCTAGTTTGACATAGTGCTGTATGGAAAATGGTGGACAATGTTAGCCCTGACTAAAGTTGCATTGCATTCATGAATTCAGAAGTTTGAGAAGCTCATAGAGACATGTTATATTTTGTGCTGCAAGTAGGCAAAGAGAAACCGTTATAATTGTTATTGTTGCAGTTTTCATGTGTAATCATTTTATTCATAATTTGATACATGTAGTAGGATTACATTCCAAATTCAACACAAAATGGTTGCTTCCCATAATATAATAAAGATGCAAATGGAAGAGGAAATCAAAAAAAAGTTCAACTGCTACATGTAGGTTATGAGTTAAGTAGCACATTACTAAATAATCATTATAGTATGATGATATGATTTTAAATATATCTGTTTTTAGAGCAATTCCTCTCAAATATATGCAAACACAGAGAAAAGGTGGATCCATGTTAGTCTTCATAATCTGCATCCTGGGCCCTGTAAAAACAAAGGTTAGCAATCAATCGCAAAATGCTAATAGCCATTCATTGATACACATGCTTTTTGTTCAAAAGACTGACCAGCAACCAATCAGAGTAGTTCTTTCAAATTTCCAAATGATCGCATACCTTTTTGTTACGGGGCCCAGATCTGGCTTTGTACAACATTTTATATACAGGGCGTCCCGAAAAGAACTATACACTTTTGAAATGGCTGCCAAATGAAAAATATTTGATTTTAGGCAATGAAATTTATATGTATGGAAAGCTCATTATCCCAACTTTCATATGACACCAAAAAGTCCGAAAATAAGTCATGCATGAATGAGCAGCGTTCACTTTTGTAAAGGGTATGGAAATTAAGGTGCGCAGGAATTGCCCTACTTAAGTTGATGAGGAAGTATTCGAAAGCTTATGGAATTGAGGATGATATGCAGAATTACTGGAATCAATTATTATGAGTTGGGGTTGCTAAGTTGAAATTTGTGGACATTGGGGATTTACAATTTCAGCATGAGTGAACAGGATATGTATTATATCTTTCCTATGTGCATTGTAAACTTTCCAAGTATATTTATGAGGTCCTTCAGTGGTGTGTTTAATCTCTCTCTCTCTCTCTCTCTCTTTTTTCTCTCCTTTCCTCTTTCTCTCTCTCTCTCTCTCTCTCTCTCACTCTTTGTCTTCATCCCTCTCCCTCTCTCTTCTTCTTCTCTCCCTGTCTCCCTTCCCCTCTCTCTCTATCTTTCTCTTTTGGCCATGGGTGTGCTTTTTGACCATTCTAATTCATTGGTTTTCTACTCCAGATATTCTGACAACCTTCCTGCATCCCGTCTACTCACATTTACCCAAATTGCGGATAGTTGATGACAATCTATCAATCTATCAATCAATCAGTCACATAAATAAGACATCAACACCCAGCTAGCAATCATGTAATCAACAGTGTTACCAGTCTCCAAATGTTCAAATAAATCAATCAAGCATACATTCATCTTCATAGTTATTCAAATCACCATGTCCAATAAATCAATTCAACTACAATTGATCAAAACCAACAACTATCCAGTCATTTAGCAATTTGGACTTTGTAAAGGGAATATGCGTTACAGTGTAACACACACCAATTTGTGGAAATTAACATTGTCAGTCTTTATTTTCAGTTTGAATTTGTTTTTACACTTGTTTCATCCATCCTAACAAAACAAAACGAGGGTAAAAAATTAAAATAAATAGTCTGCTACGTCAATGCTCATACGTGTCCTCCTTCCATCTTTCGATGCAACAAAACCTGTTGTTGAAGAAAAAAAAAATGCCACTGATGTTGGAACATTCAGGGGGACAAATCAAAAGATCATGAAAACGATCATCAAAGGGATAAAAAAATCTTTACCTTGCATCTTCACTTGTTCTGCATTCCCATCCTGACTCCACTAACACACCACTGAGACAATTGGAAGGCTACAATGCTATAATAGGAAATACATATTTCCTGTTCACTCATGCATGAAATCATTAATTCCCCAATCTTACAAATTTCTCTTAGCAAACCCCCAACTCCTCATAATTGCATCAGTAATTCTGCATATCATCCTCAATTCCATAAGCTCAAATGACTTTCCTCACTGACAAATTGAGTTAGTAGCGCAATAGTAATCGCGTGCGCACCCTTAAATGTGTCAGTACCCTTTTACAAAAGGAAACGCTGCTCATTCATATGCGATTCAATATCTGTATTTATTAGCAGAGCGTGTTTTTATGTGATGTCTTATGAGTGAGAGTCTGCAGGATGCCCCACCAATGTGATAATGTAAGAGACATTCGCGATACATGTGAATTTCGTTACCTAAAATCAAATATTTTTCATTTGGCAGCCATTTCAAAAGTGTATAGTTCTTTTCGGGACGCCCTGTAGAATAACAAAAAATGGGAAAGAATTTGAAGCTCTGTGTAACCTATGTCCCTTTATACAGTCTGTGTCAAAAAAAATGGTACAGTCGGAAAAAAAATATTTAGGTGTGAAATATTTTCAAATAATGTGTGTATGTGGTACCAAAATAAATTAAAAATAATTTTCCCTGCTGATACGCTTTGTTCTGTATAATTTGCTTTCGTACAAGAAAAGTTATGCTAAATTTTGTGCGACGAGGAACAACTCGAAATTGAGCATTTAATGGCCATTATGCGAAACCTATACACAAAGGCATGGGACGGCTTGCGAAAAATGGATTTTTCTTGATTGTAGAAAACGAGTCATATCTCAAAAACTAAAACACCAAATTTGATGAAAAAAATTGCAGAAGAAAGTAAGATTTTCCTGCTTTACAAAAATATCAAACAATACTAGGTTGCGATTAATCTTCATACTATAAAAAAATGTTTTCCACTTGTACCATTTTATTTGACACAGACTGTATAGAGTTAATTTTATATACAAATATACATCACCTAAATACTGTACATGTTTCTACTGCATGCTTTGATATTTTGTTGTTTGACCCTTAACCCTTGACCTTACATTGACCAGGTTGTTATAGATGCTGCAGTAAAACATCTTCGAGGAATCTGCTATGACTCCATGGACTCACTGACAGGAGATAATTATGAGGTTAATGAACTTTATTGCTTCAGATTGAAATGAGACTCTTTCAATGAATGTGATTTAAAAGAATTCAGTAACATTTTGGATATTTTAAACCTATGAACTGTGGAGGGACGTACATGCTTTCAACGAACATTGTGTAAACATGAAACCTTAAAATGCATTTCAGAAGTGTCATTATATGTTTCAGAAATATAGAGGAAAATTATACCTACATACATTCATACATACTGGCATTTGTAAAGTGCTTTTCCATTTAAGAAATTCCCAAAGCGCGTGCGTAAATACAATACATGAATATATACTGGAAAAGAAACGTACCAGGTATTTAGAATGCAGCCATGTTTTAAACTAAAATATACCCTGATGATGTGGTTCAGTAAATTGGGATGTTCAGTTATACAATGTGTAGATATCATCATAACAAGATAAAATTTTGCAAAACCTTTACACTCCTGACTGTTTCCGTACAGTACCCCATTCTGAATATTATTATACAACACAAACATGAATATTCCTCAATTTATTAAATCAAAACTCCTGAAGTTTACCAAATCCAAGTGAATATATTTCTATTTTACATGGACGAACACAAACTTTTTTTGTTTTGTTTTAAGCTCTGTATGCTTAATTATGCCCCCTATTCAAACTGTATCCAAAGGAAATGCTTTCTTTGCTGTCAAATAGACATGTATAGTTACAAAAGGATAGTACAGTGGAATCTTGTTGTAACAAAGTCCTCTGGACCATAGAAGTTACATGTACCTTGTTAAAGCAGGAATCTTGTTGTATCAGGGTAAAAAAACCCAAAAGAATACAAAGATCTAGGACCAGCAAAATTATCTCGTTATATCAGGAACCTCATCATATCAGATCTTGTTATAACAATTTTCAAATGTATGAAATGTGAAACAATCTCATCGCGACTGTCAACACTTTCATACTCCCCAAAGTGCCAAAGAAGTTAAAGGCATTACAGGGATGAAATGTAATGAACACATTATGTATACAGACTGTACAATGTTGAAACTATCAAAACTTGATATACGCATTGTAGTACATTATGTACATATTTATAATGTCTTTCTATTTTAACTTACTCAAAAGGTCAAAGTTGCTGACTGTATTCCCATCATGCAACAGTACATCGCAGAGGGCAAGATGTTTGATTACATCATCAATGACCTCACAGCAATACCTATCACCACAGAACCAAGAGGTATAGTACATCTTATTAATCATTTCTTTTTCTTAATTTTTTTCTTCTTCTTCATAGTATTTATTTTTTATCTATTCTTTCAATATTTTTAGATAGAGACCAAGTTTGGTACTATTTCTCAGGGAAAATGGTTACTTTGTAATAATAATAACTAATAATGATGGGAATAATTAAATTTGTATGACTTTCTATGGTACAGAAAGTTTTAGGAGATGAAGAAGAAATTACTGAAAACAGAGAGTTGTGAATTAAGTACAAATAATAATAGATCATGAATATAATAATAATAATAATAATAATAGTAATAATAATACATTGCATATTATAGTGCCATTTTCCATTTAGACAGTCTGCTCCTGGTACTTTTACAAAGTGTTAAGAAGCGTATTGCAAAGATGAGTGTCTGTCTTCAAGAATAAACACAAATGAACAAATAAGACTTCAGATTTTTCTTGAATGTTTCCAGTGAAGATGAATTTTCAGCTTCTGTGGAAGTGTATTCCACAGGGCTGGTCCTGCATGAAATTTTTATGCGCATGTAGCTCTTTCATTTTCCAACCTTGCTATTTTGCGTGTCATCTTGGTTTTCTGACAATGACGATATATTAGGATAAATGCCAGAATTACAATAACAATAATCGAAACTCCGAATAGTATTGGATAAGTCATTTTTGTATCTTTTTTTGTATATGTATTAGTTTCTGTAACAGGAACATTGAAAGTGGTGAGTGGGTAGTAGTTCTCTGTATTTTTTCTTTGGTATTCTCTTACTTCTGTAACTAGGCCTGGGGTCATAACAAGACAAGGATCAACATGTATTATACCATCTGTTTGGTTGTTATCCCATACAAAATCCTTACAGTCACAAAGATCTTTCGGCTGATCAAGGAGGGCTGAACAACAGAATACAGGATGCTTGTGTTTTTGTAATACCCAAATGCTTTGCTTCAGCATTCCGCCAATTTGGACAAGTCTATTCAGTGGAGGCATTACCACTGCACCTTGAAAGCACTGTATCTGCCCTGTCAGACTACCAACGGGCGCTATGCATTGCAACAAGACCCAATCAATGATAGAGTACTCCTTGCTCTCTACACAAGACACCTTACCAGGGGGGTGGTCAACATTTAACCTTATTCTTAATAGCTCACTTAGAGCAACACCCTCCCTGTATGCTTGGCAGATATATGTAGCCTCATCATCTCTCATAACAGGATTGATTTCAACATGAAGTGAACAATTAATATTTTCAACATGAAATCTGTCCAATAGATAACCTGAAGCAATTGAACTATAAAATGGTGCTCCAAAGCCTCTCTGTAAAGTGACTTTGTAGCTATCGCATGGATATGGGAATGTAAGATTCACAGCATTCCCCTCGATACCTTCCATAATAGAATCGCATCTGCTAAATGAGATCAGTGCAGTAAGAATAACAATTGAACATTGAACATTTAATGGGGTCAGCGATTTATGCAACTTTACCATATTTGATTATTTGAAGAAAAAAAGATATTTAAGAAAAAAATGAAATCAAAATCAACAATCCTGTTAGAGTAAAATTTTAGAACTATATGCTAAACTGAACACACTCCAGTTTTAATAATAAGCTTATTAAACTGCTAGTAACAATAATAAAGATGTTGTACACTCAGACAGTTAGGATTTTAATGTCTACACACGTAGCATCTGTTGTGGAATACTGTATGTCTTGGACCCTTTTCTGATGCTTCACTCCTCAGCTGTCAAGTCAATGAGACCAGAAAATGATGATGTTTTATACTATTCTGCTACTTGTACTTGTAGTTGGAAACAGTTTCAGATTGTTTTGCTGTGAAGCATTCCAAATCTATGCTGTTTCACATTGATGTCTTTGTTAACACCAGTATAGAATGCTCCGAATATAGTAAACTGGTTGTTCAGTAGTTCAAGAATTCTGTATCCCTTTAGTGCAACTTGAACTGGATAAATATTTAATTTGAACAGCAGAGAAATGAGAAAGAAAAAGACCAGTTAATTCCCATAACCTCCCGACATATGCTCAGCCTGATTACGGTAATACATTGTCTTTACTGACACTAAACTAGTACAAAATGTAACATCAATCTGTATCTTCATTAAAAACCATGAATACAGAAATAAGAGTTTTCTTTTAAAACAATTGAGACAGTTCCCCGCATGTAAAGTAAAGTTGAAGTTTAGGTTTGATCAATTGCAATTTTCAAATTCATATATGTAACTACTTTTTGGAATATGGATATTAATTTTGATGATCAATTTTGATGGTCATTTACAACCCTAAATCTGTACGATAAAAAAAAAAAAAAAAAAAAAAAAAAAAAAAAAAACATTTATATTTTAGAATGTATCAGCATCTACTCTCCTCATTTTTGAATGACGGCTAAATTGATACTTACATCATTGCTAGTTGAAAAAAAAAGTAATGCATGGCTCCTGATTTGTAGTCCTCACCAGGTTGCAATCAAAATGCAATGTGTAACATATGTTGTGATATTCATACAGTACATGTAAGTGTTTTTCATCTATCAAAGCAGCCAGATGGCTATCACACTCTTTTGCTTTGTACTAGCTAATTCTAAAACAGATTACCTTCACCATAATCAATAATTACAAATGTATATCATTGTTGTTGTATAAAGCTTAATTTGCTTGTTGTTTTTAATAGATCCCAAGTGTACTGTAAATTGAGGGACAGGTATAGACAAAACCGTTTCTCCTTCACCCTAAAAAGACTGGGGGGGGGGGAACTCATTCAGCCCCCCCCCCTACATTTTTCGCAATAATGTAGCAACACGAAATTAAAATTCGCCAAGACTTCATGGCTATTTTTTTTCAAGTCTCGAGCAACTTTTCAGACCAAATTTGAAATGCCCGGGTACTCGGTTTTGAAATTACGTTGTATTTCGTAAGTGCATGTCAGACCCGAAGTTGCTCAAATAGGGTACATGCAGGTAATATGGCCCCCTAAGCTCATTTGCCTAATTTACATACAGTACTATATATAGTAGTTATATTTGTCATCTATCAAAGCAGCCAGATGGCTATCACACCCTTTTGCTTTGTACTAGCTAATTCTAAAACAGATGACCTTCACCACAATCAATTAAATGAAAAATTATATCATGTTTGTTGTATAATTTGCTTGTTTTTTAGATCCTAAATGTACTGTGTACAGATATTAGTAAGTCATGTAAATTGAGGGACAGGTATAGACAAAACCATTTCTCCTTCACCCTAAAAAGACGTGGGGGGGGGGGGGCACATTCACCCCCCCCCCTCAACATTTTTTGCAATAATGTAGCAACACGAAATTAAAATTCGCCGAGACTATTTTCTTTCAAGTCTCGAACAACTTGTGAGACCAAATTTGCAATGCCCGGGTACCCGGTTTCGAAATTACGTTACATGTCGTAAGTGCATGTCAGACCCGAAGTTGCTCAAATACGTGATTTTGTGTACAAATCCAATGCAAATTGTGTTTTTAGCCAAAATTCATAAATGTATCATTATTTTCTCTTTTGCAGATTAAAATGAATTAATTTAAGGTTATTTATGATTAAAATAGTGTCACCAAAGATTTCTATAGAAAAAACAATAAAAAACAAATGAGAAATTTTAAAAACAATAGAATGCATAAGAAAAAATCTTGATACCGATTTTTTTTAATGGGTTTCATCAGAAGCCTACAAAGAGCCTGTAGACAAAAAATTAGCAATTTTAGTGTTTTATTTAATTAATTAGAACGAATCTTAGATTTTATGCATGAATTAGCATAATTAATTAGTGATGAATTTTTTGGTGAATATGACTTTTCAGTTTTGTAGATTATGCTGTGGGTATTTCGTGCGCCAATTTTCGGCGCAATCACGCGGTAAATGGCCAAGATCTGGGGGGGGGGGGGGGGGGGGGGGGGGCTGAATGAGCCCTCCCCTAGTCTTGATATGTGTCAAAATAGCCCAGTCTTTTTGTCTCGCCTGAACGAAGTTCGGCAGAGATATGTGATCACTTTTCCTGTTGGTCTGTTGGTCTGTTACGTTTTTAGTTTTTTCTTTAATTTGCTCTCTTTTCTTTATTTCTGCATCATTTCTGTTCACACTTGGTACAAATGATACTTGGGTAATACCAAATATGTGTTGATAAGGATGATGGGGTCAAAGGTCATCTAGGGGTCAAATGATATGAGGCCATCTGTTACAGTATTACAAAAATGTTGAAGTTTTTGTTTAACTTGCTCTCATTTCTTTATTTCTCCATCTATTGTTCTCACACTTGGTACAAATGATTCTTGGGTAATGCCATATGTGTGTTGATCGGGATGATGAGATCAAAGGTCATATAGGGGTTAAAAGGTCAGCTTAAAGGTCAACTTTTCTTAAACTTTTTGCTTTCTTTATTTCTCCATCAATTGTGTTCACACTTGGTACACATGATTCTTGGTTAACACCACTTGTTTGTTGATGAGGATGATGAGGTCAGAGGTCATAGGTCATCTAGGGGTCAAATTTTATTGATAGTGAAATCAGGCGAGACTTGTGGTTTGCGAACCACCTTGTTAGGGTTGACCCTTCTAGTAGATTTGGCTATTTTGAGCACCTCCCTTATTTTTTTTTATTTATTTATTTTTTTTGGGGGGGGGGGGGATCTTGGAAGGCTGGAAAGAAAAAACTCATGAAGCAGCATCGCAGAAACTGCTCCCATAACAGTAGAGTACATTTATATTGTTATATTCTTCTTTTTGTTTCCTATTCTCTCTAGGTAGTCAATGGGACTTTCTTCATCTTATCCTAGATCTGTCAATGCAACTTCTCAAACCAACAGGAAAATATTTTACACAGGTAAGAATACTAGGCTTTGGTAGAGAATTGGTCCACAGAGATTTGTGGAACTAAGAACATGATTTTTTAAAATCTGTTTCAATACAGCATCTAAAAGCCTTATCTCACTGCCATGAGACTAAATTTGTGACTGGACTCAGGAAGTTGCTGCCTAGTCTGCAAGCACAGACTCAATTTGACACTTGAAGAAATTTCAGTCTAGAGTGGAGACTTGCCTCCAAACTCAGTGTCTGTGTCAAGCTATAGTACACGAGTGAATCTAGTTCTTAACTTCAGACCCTAGTTATACAGCATGGGTTTGTGCCTGCAAACTAGATGTTGTTACTGTAAAATCAAATGAAAGTGAAAAAAAGGTGTCAAATATGTTTGATATATTTTTGAACTTTTCCCAATCTTGAGAAGTTGCAGCGAATTCGTTGCGTCTCCAGAGACTTGAGTCGTGAACTAGTCTTATGGCCAGTGAGATCTGCCCTTGAATGTTAAATAGAATCCAATTTGTTATAGTCTATATTAATTTCCTATTAAACGTGAAAGTGCTATCAACTCATTCTTTCCTGTTTCATTCTTTTTACAGGGTAATGGATTCAACAATAAATCGGCACTAGCCATGTATGAGGAGCAACTCTCCAAACTGAAATACAAAGTAGCATTCAGCAAAGAGAACATCTGTGTGCCTTCTTACCTAGAAATGTATCCTTATCAATATTGAAATTAACCCAAATTACACCGTAGAACTTAGTGTGTGTGAACTTAATTTTTGCTTAAATGTATATGATACATTTGTAGCACTAGGTGGGGATTCAAAACGTCTACACAGAATTTTGTAACTCATTAAATATGTTAATTTATGCGCATTTTCCAAAAATCACAAAAAATGCTTCTATTCCTTCATTTGGTGTGCAATTTCAATTCCGTTTGCTTTATATGATAATACTAGGTGGGGGAAACTAAACTTCTACACAGAAGTGTATAACTCATTGAATATGCTAATTTATGCACATTTTTCAAAATTCACAGAAAATGCTTCTTCTTTATTTGTTGACCAATTTTGATTTCTCTTGTTCCATCTGGGAAGTTACTATTTTTGCCTTGGGGGCTTTGCCCCTCAGGGAAAATAATAACTATCCAGTCCCTCCTCGGATAAATAATTTTCCACTAAACTTTCTCACAGCTTGGTATATTTAATAATTATATCCATCATTGAAAGTTTGTCGATCACCGATTGGTTAGGCAACGCTCAACACTAACATTTTTTTTTAGTTGCCCTGCCGGGCAACCAAATATCAAAATTTTCCAAATTTGGGAGCCCGAATCAATAATCTGGTTGCCCGAAAAAAAATATGATAATAAACAAAACAACAAAGTTTCCCCTTCTTATTAGCGAGGGAGGCGGTTGAGTTGGTGAAGGAAAAAATTGGGTTCGGGACTGGGAGCTACTTTTCTTTATTTCATCTTTTTTTTCCATTCATAATTCATACCCAATTTTGTATGCCGTTACTTAATGATGATGCAAGAAATCGATAAATTAAAAGCTTGACAATCATTTTCTTTAGAAATGAAAAATTGACTGATAACAAAACAATGACCGGTAAAAACTGAACTTCGATCTCAAAAAAAAATTCTATCTAACGTTAGACTAGGAGATCTGAATAAAAATGTAAATTAGACTTCTGTTACAATGGAATTCAATTTCTCTTTGGTCTAGTTTAATAAAAAAAAAAGATCATCCAACATTTCACCAAAGTATGCTAAGATAATTGATTTCATCAGACAATCACTGCATCACTTTTAAAGATGATAAAAGTAGGCCCCTTCAAAGTTTACAGTTCCGAAATGCATCTGCTGTCAGAGGCTCTCACTGAAAGATTCTGCCCCAAGACTTCTGGGAGGAATACAGCTCAGTTCATGCTACAAACAGTGCAGACATAGCCACCAAAATCGATCTTTTTTTACCAATTGTGAAAACTAAATTTCAGATGTAACTGGGGTAAGAGGTTTCAAGATCATATTTTCTAATGCTCATTCCTTGAAAACTGGACACCCAAGACCAAATTTTAACCTTAAAATCTATGAGCAAAAACTTCAAAAAATGTCAGTCTACACCAATTAGCACACATGGGACTAGACACAAACGATCGGTGTTTTAAGAAATATCAGGGTCATTTCTGCTCTGATATTTGACTTGAAATTAGTTTTAATATCACATTTAGGTGTTTGGAATAGTCCTCAAATGTTTTAATACCTACATACATGTACCTAGTGTTATATTCCAAATTTTCCCTGTGCTGGCAAAAAATTTTGAGGGTCAACTCGGGCAACTACTTTTTGATAATTCCTCTGATCTGAGGGTCCTGGTAGGTAATCTAGGCGCCTCCGGGCGCCCGGGCGCCCCTTAATGTTGAGCCCTGGGTTAGGAGCATTTCACATGATTTGAAATAATTCTTAAAAGAATTTTTTTTTTGCCATTTGCGAGTATATTTGGGATAGCTATTTCATCCGAATATACGCGCAGCATGAAAAGTGCATACATTTTACGCGCACTGCTATTATGACATGCATACTAGTATTTGGTGTGCGTGCTGTAAAATTAAGTCAAATCAAGAAAAGATCACTGAATGATGGTACGGTAGGCCTACATGTGCATAATTAAGTTTGATCTCTCTTAAATATAAGTGTTAAAAACCTCTTTATTTTTTTATTTAGTTATTTCAGTTTATTTTTTGGAGAGGGTTATAAAACAAATACACGATCCTTTATTTGCAAGAATGGTTAAATCTACTTGAGCTTAGCTACTTGAAAATTTTAGTAGCTGCGATCTATAGATTTAACCATCCTTGCTCAAGGTCCGTAAATTTGTACATTATCTCTAAATACTAATCTAGATTATCACTCCAGTCATTGGATGCTTGTAAGTCCTATTGAAACCTGGCAAATCCCAAGGGATCATTTCATTCCTACCAGGTACCTATTTAATTTCTTTAATATGTACATACAAAAATTAAAAGAAAAAAAAAATTGAAATTATTATCAATTGTGTGGACTTTGATCAACGTCAATTACATATAACACCTGTCTTTTTAGATAGTTTTCATAAATTTATTGACACATTTGGCTGATCTAAACTAGGCACAGATCCATGGGCATAGCCCTCCCACCCCCCTTCCCACCCCCATGGATAATATTACAATTGCCCTATTATGGATGTCCAAAGGACAACACAACGATTCACATCTACCCCTTATTGGAAAAAAAAATGTTTGTTGTAATCAAATGCCTGTCTAAAATGACAGGTTTGATTGTCATGATTGTGTAATTATGGAATATCATGAAGATAAGTCAGAAGAGCGGAAAATCTCTATAAAATTTATTCAAGTTAGAAAGTTCTGTGTTTTGTTAGGCACAATCATAAAAACCTTTGATTATTTTCCTTGACGTGATAACCTCTGTTGTCACCAGGTGGGTGTTTTATGAGATCTGGAAGACTGCTGAGACTTGAATTGGAGCATTGGAAGATACCATAACAGTCATTATCAACCATAATATTGCTCATGTCTTCAATTGAACAGTACTTTCTTCGCATAACCGTCAAAATGCTCTCCCGTAAATTGCTCCAGGCTTCTAAGATGTAGGGTTAGGGTTATATGGTTTTATATTAGGTTAGACTGTTCCCTTTTGTCATAATAGTGCAAACAATATGAAATCTTTGTGTTTTAGCAATATTCATATCTTAACCCTCATATGACTGGGGTGTTTTGGTAGCTGTCAAGACTGGGGGGGGGGGGGCATGATGCCTCCCCAATATCTCGGCCGCCGATCGCGGTACGGCGCCGAAAATTTTCACGATGGTAGTGTGTCATGTATTAAAGCTACAAGTCTGCGTTGTTAATTTTACGAAATAATATAGATTTATTCTATATGAATTAATTATGCTAATTTATGCATGAAATCATACTTTTTGCTCTTATTGAAAAAATAAAGCTCCTAGAATGCTAATTTATGTGTATTATTATTCCTTATAGCATTCCTAACAATTGCACTAGGAAAAACTTTTAGTATCGAAATTAATTTCTTATGTATTTTATTGTTTTATGAATTTCTTATGTATTTCTTTGTATTTTCGACCTTTTGTTTTTCTTTGTTTTTTTCGCAAAAATGATTAGAGAACCATTTTGAAGCATAATAATGCTTAAATAAATTGATTTCAGCCAATGAAAGTGAAAATAATCACATCGTTATGGATAAGGTGAGAAAACTCCATTTGCATTGACTTTGTACACTAAATCACGTTTTTTAGCCGATTTCGGTCTGATGAAAAAATTTTGAAAATCGTGCAGCGTCGTAACGATACGAACGATTTTTGCGAAAATGGTTTCAAAAGATGGGCGAGACTTGAAAGTATAAAGTCTTCAAGCGGCGATATCAAAAAATTTCGCGCGGCGAGATGGTCGAGGAAAATGTTCGAAGGGGGGGGGGGGGGGGCCATGATGCCCCCCCCCCCCCCCCCCCCCCCCCAGTCTTTTGAGGGTTAAACATATTGTATTACTAGGTAAATCGGGTAAAGAAATTTAATTTTAGACGTAGGAAAAAAAAAATTGATGTCCATCCTGGAAATATTTTGAATATTGAATCATCTAAAAATATGGAGATAGTTTTCTGATTGCACATAGCTCTCTGATTTCAAATACATGGGTGCTTTAACTCTAAGGTAGCTAATTCTTGCTAACTTTAAATGAGCGACAATGGCAATGTGTAAGATGTGATGGCTAGTTAAGCAAAAACTCCCATTTCTTCCTACAGGTAATGTATCATGTTTTTATACATTCATCATTAAAATGGCAATATTGGGCTGATCATGCAAATCTTTTTTTTTTCTGCAGAACAATCATGCATGATTAAAAACAAAATGATATCAAGAGACGCTTCCTAGTACTTTACAATGTAGATAATATCTTTTGACCACAAAACCTGAACTTTATTAAGTTAAGCTTGTTGTCCCAAATACATGTACTAGTATTGTTTTCTGATATTACCTAAATGCAATAGGCCTCCACTACAGAGACTCAAGTTTTCCCCTTTGCCATTAAACGTGCTAAAAACAGAAAATATTAGTTTGTATTAGTAATAGACCTACATGTATGTATATTTTGTACTTTTGTAATATGTTACCTGATATTGTACACATGTTTTGGGTTTAACACTTGTTCTTTGTTTATGGGAAGAATTGTTTAAACCTAGTAATTTGTAATTGTTATGTGTTTTTAAATTCTGCTTGTGCTTTTATTTTTTTTCTTTTGATATAATAATTTTCAAAAAATGGGTCATATATGAGATTAAAGTTTATAGAGGTTAAGGTCTTGGCTGTTTCTTTCAAAGAAAAGCACATTTTCTGTGTAAAATTCTTGACACCCAGAAATAATATTCATTCTCATACATCAATAAACATGTATATGATATTGTGTAGTAACTTTTGACATCTGCAATTTCATTGTTCATTCCATAAAATAAAACGCATGTTTCTAATAAATTGGGTTGTGTGAGGTGTTACAGTATTTATAGTCATTTTAACAAAAGTGAACTGTAATTTGAAAGTTGCCTAATTAGGGGGAAGTTAAAGTTATTTTTCAACTTTGACCCATGAGTTGCTGACGAATAGTTTACCATATATTAATTATGAAAATTTGGGTAAATAAGCTTGGACTAGATGTACACGTATGAATCATGAATATTGTCAACAGATGAGAAAGTATTTAGAGAGCTTAAAGTTAGAGGAAGAGTTAAGAGGAAAATCGTGAAAGTTTGAAGATGATCGTTTGTTTTAGTAATACCAGAAAATGACTTCTCCTAGAATAAAAAAAAAAAATTGCACTGTGCAAACTCTGTGGCCAGTATTCATTTACAATGCCAACAATAGAAAATGTTATTTCGTCTTGCAGACTCATCCGAGACATTTCCGAGATATTTCCGCGACAGAAAAAAAAAAGAAATATCGGAGACGTCCTGGGGTGTCCGAGTCGCGGAGACGTCGCACAGTGGGCCAGAATGAACTAAAAGTGCGACAAAACTAATTCCTCACCGAAGACGGATAACTAAATTCTTAAGAGAAGTCCTTTTATGGTTTTCAGACCCGCAGAATTCGATGAGAACAATTTCAAAAACTGATGACGTCATTAAAATGCTCTTTTCTGATTGGACAAGACGAATATCAATAGTAACACATAGGCATATTCATTTTATTTTGATTAACGGGACTTATAGGGGGTTTCACGACATGAGAAACACCATAAGAGTATTTTAAAATGTCTATGACGTCATTAAAATACCCATTTCTGATTGGTTAGAGCGGATTTCTTTGTAAAAGTTACATAACTGATATCATTTTCATAAGTGAAGTGTGTATGGGGTTTATAGACCACGGAAACATTGTTAACATGATAAGAGTATCTTTTAAATTATCTGACTTCATTAACATACTGATTTTTTACTGGACGAGAAAAAAATGCCTTTTTTTAGAGAGATTTATATATTATTTGGAACTTTAATGGTGTTTTACGGACTAATGAAACGGGAGTCTCTTTTTTTATTCATAAAAATACGGTTTTCCTATGAGACTAGCAGGCCTATTCATCAAATAAGTAGAAAATCATTTTGATTTGGGCTAATTGTTCTTGATTATGACGGAAAAGTTATTGCAATTTATATATCTACGATTCCTTCTCTAATTGAACTTATTGTATTGTATTGTATTTTATTTATCAAATCGCAGCAATAAAAAATACAGTTATCATATAAACATATAATTAATAAAAAAATTAAAAGAAGCACAAATGGCTCATGGCCCATTCAGCTTTGTAAACATAACAATGCTGATCTTCCATGGGGTCCAGAAACTACAGAAATTCGAAAGACAAAAAAAAAAACAAACAAAAACAATGATATCAAACTATAAATATAAAAACGAAAGAGAATATAATGATAAAGACACAGTTAAAATGTGTTATAAGTAGGCAATGTTACATGTTCTCCTGACCGAAGTAGCAAAACATATATGTGAATATAAGTCATAATTTAAGAATGATCGGTTATGACTTTATTACATAATAATTGTTTGGAAACAAACGATAATAACTTATTATGACATAGGTGAGCCCCCAGTTAAATGCCATAACACTATTTCAAGATTAAGATCAATTCAGATGGTCATGAAATTGATAGGGTGGGGGGGGGGGGTAACAGTCTAAGACTAATATATCACCCCGCATTAAGGCACACATGTGCTGTATTGTATGAAAATCATTGGTATTCATAGTGTTTTTGGTTGTTTTGGTTTTTCGGCTTTCATTGAAATATTTACGCCACTTAAGGTTAGAACTTTGTGTGGCGCAATACGTGCGCATTATCGTGCGCTTTTACGCAGATTTTGACGGAAAATAGGCGAACATGGCGGGATGGAAAATGGTTATATCTCCGAGGTTGGCAGGAGGTTGCAGCTAAACTTTGGTATTGATGTGAAGCAATAAACTATAACAAAGACTCTCATTGTATTTTTAGCGCAGCAATCGGCAGCAATTTTGAAAATGTATGCGTATGAATAATAAAATGCTATTTTCCCCCATTATTTAGAGGTTTCTCCCAAAATTACTTCCGAATGGATTAATTATTTGTTTTAAAATTCTATGGGCACTAAAAATGATCACTCTTAAACAAGCAAATTTAATTTTCAATATATTGAACTACCCATTTAGTAAAAAATCCCAAATAACGAAAATTTGTCATTTACACATGGTGTACCACTAACAAGTCATTTTCTGGTCATTTCCAAGAAAAATAACCAACTAAAAATCAATTTCGTGATGAAATATTTTATGGAGATGTTCTAGAGGTTGCTATCTTTGCTGAGAATATTAAAAAAACAAAATTGGTTAGGTGACCAGAAACCAGTTTTGGCGCACTTTTGCTGACGCCTGGCCCACTGTGCATCGCTGCAAAGTGAGATAACACCTCTATGTGGTTTATCTCAAGGTACTTGTCATGAGACGGAGTGAGACTGGTTTGGGGCGGGTTTGGTACAGTTTTGATAATAGTCGGGGGAAAATCTCAAGGCCTCTCAGCAACATCTTTGAGACAGACACAAATTATCGGGGATGTATCCGAGTGTTCGAGTCGCAGAAACGTCTCCGCGATGTCAGATACTACCCTTAAGGCCATAACTTCAGATTAAAAAAAAAAACATCATTGTCCTTTCAACTGAAAATGTAAGCTCACGTTTTGCTCCAAAACTAGGGGAGACCGGGGACAATTGTAACATTTTTTTTTCTTCAAAATTTGACTTGTCAACTTTATTTTAACTAAATACCTGCTTAACCCTAAAAAGACATTTTTCGCGATAACTTCGCAACGCGGAGAAAAAATTCGGCGAGACTTCTTGACTATTTTCTTTCAAGTCTCGTGCAACTTTTGAGACCAAATTTGCGATGCCCGGGTACGCGGTTCCGAAATTACTTAACATTTTGTAACCGTGCGTCAGACCCAAAGTAGCTCAAATACGTGATTTTGTGTACAAATCCAATACAAATTGCGTTTTCAGCCAAAATTCATAAATGTATCATTATTTTCTCTATAACTGATTGAAATCAGTTAATATAAGGTTGTTTATGATTAAAATAGTGTCACCAATGATTTCCATCGAAAAAACAATAAAAAACAAAAAGTCGAAAAACAAAGAAATACATAAGAAATTTTAAAAACAATAGAATACATAAGAAAAAAAATCTTGAAACAGATTTTTTTTAAGAACCCATTTCACCAGAAGCCTACAAAGAGCCTGTAAACCAAAAATTAGCACTTTTAGAGCTTTATTTAATTAATTAGAGCAAATCTTAGA
>CALNVZ010001263.1:390561-415301 GCA_940671915.1 Paracentrotus lividus
AAGCCATTATCATTTCAAAACACGAGGTCGAGTGTTACAATTGCCCCTAAACCAGGGGCAATTGTAACACATGAAATTGTAACATTTTGCGCTTCTTTATCAAAGCTATGCACTTGACAGATCCAAGATTTAAACAACATTAACCACATCAGCTAGTTATTATAAAACATGACAACGCTTGAATTAAGTTACATTATATTTTCCACTTGTTATATACATGGCATGGGATTATTGCAGAAGTTTACGTGCTCTGTACGGACGATGACAGCGCGCTGAATTGTCCCGGGGCTAGGTACGGGGCAAAAGTATTTCCTAAACGGCATTGTTACTATTGCCCCTGTGGTGGGCGACAATATTTGGAGAGATTTTTTTCTATCTTAGCTTAGGTATTCATCGTTGAAACGTTGACAAAATATGGGCTAAGAACATAATTTCTAAATATATAAAAATGACAGCCGTAGCTCATCCACATATTGGTCCAGAAGAAAAACAATGGGTAATGTGAAATATTACTTTCTTACTAAAAAAAAAATTTTTGTGCTGTAGAAAGTTCCACGAACCGTTAAATCTGCTAATACTCGAACAGCATGAGGAGCGATGAAATGCGCATGTGGAAAGGTTGGACACTTAGCTGCAGTATGTAGAAGCAAGTCAACCAAATTTGTTGCTGAATCTCCACCAGAAGATGGAGATAGTTTAATGAGTACATACTCTTGGATCTGATTCACTTATCACGGAAGTCAAGTGAAGATGCGCTCTATACTGTTGAAAATACGAACGAAACCAGTAGTGCAATCGAAGGTTGATGACTGGCGCTGAATGAGCGGTAATTCAGAGACTTGTATATAGAAATTAAGCATTCATAGAGCCTGGAGAACCTGAATACAGATTCTAAAACTTACTCTGGGAAGTTGCTCTTGAGGATTAGCCAAGTTAAGTGTCGGTATGGGGCAAACCTATATCTTTATCTCTGATTGTGGCAGCGAGGACAAGGACCACAGCAATTCTGGTTAGGTAATGGCTAGACAATATCTCAGCCTGGATGGAAAATCAGTGTTTCGCGGTACTGAATTTGAAGGTAGTATGAACTTCAGTCAAGGGAAGTCATCCAAAGGAACACAAACTCTACTGCGAGATTCAAAATGTCATTCATGCAGGTTGGACTGGATTGGAACATGTACTAGATCACTTAGAAGCTGCTAATTCATCAAGCAGGTATGCCAGGGCCCCATCGCTTCAATAAAGGCACGCTTGCACTATGCTTGAGAGAGAAAGTAAAAGCGGGAAGCTCGAGCACAGACTGTCGAAAAGATACGTTCCAGTATCACTAGTGATTGGGCTGCACCGATTGTCATTGTCCAACATAAGCTGTACAAGTCGAGTTCGATTTGGTACGAGATCTGTAATATGAAGCTACATCACTGTCGTGTGATCATACAAGTACCACTTACCAACCCCAGATTGTTCTCGATACCTGGCAGGTGGATGTATTTAGCCAAGGCTAGACTTCACAAGGCTGTATCAGCAAGAGTGATCTATAAGGAAAGATTCCGAAGTATCTGACATCCAACACACCCGTGGACTTTTCGTATACTCGACTTCCTATTTGATAGCAAGTGCTCCCTGCTATGTTTCCAAGCTGCCAATGGAGCAGTCCTCAAGGCTGGACTGAATGTATGTTTCTGGATGACATGCTCATCATCAGAAAGAACAAGTCGAACATTCTACAAGATGGGATGCAGTACTGAATCGTCGGAGACAATGGTCTCAGACTAAGTGCCAAAGTGAATTCATAAAAAACCATGTAGATACTCTAGGTTAGTGTGTGGATTCAGATGGACTGAACTCCGGACAACTGGAGAAGGTTCAATGCTGTGAAAGACTCCGACGAAGAATGTGTCAAGGAGTAGTTATTTAGATTGGTGCCTGCTGCCGTATATAGTGGGCAGGATTTTGCGGAAGTCGTTGTCATTGGGATGATTCCACTCCACTTCACTGATTGCTTTCGAAGCCAAAACAACATGGAAATGGAGCTCGTGGAATGTGAAAAAGCATGTCGAGGCGTCTAAGATGAGTTGATTTTTTTTCCCAGTGCTGCTCATTATATGTGAATCTTCCCTTTGCCTTGGGCTTGTGATGCTTCAGCCGGCATATTGGAGTGTGGGGCCGTATGGTCACATCATCATGCCAGATTGAGAGGAAAGACTTGCATTTGCTTACGTCTTGAGTCAGTAGTGAGCAATTTGGCCCATGAAAGAAGGCTCTGGCCTTGATCTTTGGAGTGAAAAAGTTTACCTTACATCTATGATCGTTTACGCTAGACTTGACTCAGCAACGCTAGTCCTTCGATATTCTAGGCCCGAAGACTGGAGGTCCAACAATAGGCAGCAGCAGATGGAGCGCTGGGCTAATTGCTCTGGTCTGCTATACTTCATGATTCAAGTATTATAGCTGGGTGCACAGCACATGAATGCAGATGGACTGTAACGACTTCTCATGCATGGTGATCATACTACTATATATGAGATGAAGGACAACCGGAGAGATGTTTCATATACCATCTACTCATGAAATGAAACGCTACCTGTGACTATCGTAATGAGATTTGCTAGCTCTGAGGCAGACAACCTTACAGGTCCTGACTAGTGCCAAGCATTGCAGTACTTACACAGAGAGGATGGCCCGAGTACGGTGAATGATGAAATGTCTCAAACCGTTATTTCAATGGACACGCACAGTGATTAGTGGATCAAGGATGTCTTGATATGGGATTGAGAGTCATCAAACTAACCACATGTTCGGCTAAAGATGTGAAGAACTATTAATGATGCCATCGTATGAGGCGTATGATAGAGCTTGCGGAGTTATTATGGTGGCTAATTTGGACAAGGCATTGAATCTTCTAGCAAGAAACTGTCATACCTGTCTGAATATGAGGAATCAACCTACTGAAGCTCCACTTCAATCATGGAAATGGCCTTCACGTGCCTGGGAGCGAGTTCATGCAGATTTTGCGGAGTTAGATGGCCAGCATTATTTCTTACTAGTCGATGTCTACTCAAAGTGGATGGAAGTCTACCCAATGAAATCTACCACAACGAGTTCAATGGTTGATGTCTTGCGGCACATTTTCGCCAACCATGGTCTTCCTGAACATTTTGTTTCGGATAATGGACCACAGTTCATTTCTGCACAACTTGCTGAATTTTTCAAGAAGAATGGGGTGAATCACGTTCGAGTTCCACCTTATCATCCTTCTTCGAATGGAGCTGCAGAACGTTGCGTGCAAACCTTGAAGCAGAATCTGAAGGCATACAAGCAGAGTGGTTTATCTACCCAACACAAGATTGCCAATTTCCTCTTCATCTATCGCAACACCCCGCATTCCCTAACTGGACGCACACCAGCTGAATTGCTGTTGAAGAGACAACCACGTACCCTAATGAGTCTCATCAAACCTTCTTTGGCAGAAAGAGTGGAAAGGAAGCAGACAGCTGCCAAGAAAACACATGACAGAGGGCGCACCAACATTCGTCAGTTTACACCTGGTCAGCATGTTATGGTACGTTCTTTTAGAGGGAACAACAAGTGGGACCATGGTATTATTCTACAAGCTTTGGGACCAGTAAGATATATTGTTCAAGTTGGCGACAAACAAAGACATGTTCATCTTGATCACATCATACTTGGACCCACAATTGACTCATCTACCACGATGGATGATGATGAAGATCTACCATTTTCACTAGCTTCTCACGATCAGTCTGAGGGACAAGCATCAACCGTTCAGGATCAATCTACATCTGTGATGACTGCACCAAGATTTCCTGTCCGTGAGCGTCGTCCACCAGACAGGTTGCATTACAATTAGCTAGAGTGGTGAAAAGTGCATGCATCACATAAAAAAAGGAACTAAGATGCATGCAATACTTGTTTTATTTGGATCTCCAAGGAGGAGCACTATGTTTATTAAATTGCAACAAGGAGCAACTTACAAATGATTTATCAACTCGCTACAAGGAGAAACTTATCTTTGTGCAAAAAGGATAGCAGTAGAAATACTCAGGAGAGGAACAGTTTTGTTTATTAATTTTGGATTGATCATACATCTTGAATATTACCATGACGATTATCAATTGATGATGGGAGGAGTATTGTATATAGAAAAGGCCAGCTGAAAGGCATGCCTGATTTGTAAAGATGTCATTACCAGCATTGGAACAAGAGAACAATAGAACCCTAAATGCATCACTGCACCACATTGGATACATGCATTAAAACTTCACTCCACATCCAGCAAGCAACTAGGACACACCCTAATATCAGACTAAGGTAATTCACACTTGCATATACAACACTATTCAGCTGAAAAATTTCAGGCCTTTTAAGTGTTCCCAGCCCAGGCCACTGAATTATTGAATGGGACGTGATATTTAAAACTGCATAACAACCGCCTTTGAACCAATTTGGGAGACCGGGGACAAATGTAACACGGGGCAATTGTAACAGGGGCTCCCACTCCTAACAGAAATACGCTATAAACTTAAAATTTGTAGAGGGCATGCGCATTTCAACGCTCCACATGCTGTATGAGTGTTAACAGATTCAACGGTTCGTGGAACTTTAATCTAAGGCAGAAAAACCGTTTTTTGAGCAGTAAAGTAATATTTCACATTACCCATTGTTTTTCTTCTGGACAAATATGTAGATGAGCTACGGCTGTCATTTTTATATATTTAGAAATTATGTTCTTAGGCCATATTTTGCTAACGTTTCAGCGATGAATACTGTAATAATAAGTGATTAACGTCTTGATTAGAGACTAGGTCTTGTCATCGGAGATGCCTCGAAGATGTGATGTTCATGATCGAAGCTCCTAATTAAACAGATTATAATCAACACTTAGACCGCTCAGTGTATCGTGCCATCTGTTAAGAGTACTACCATAACATTCAAGAACCATAATATGGAATCAGAAGTGTTGACGTCCTCGCCTTAGGAGCATTTTGAAGGAGTTTTTTTCGACTCGAACACATCGTTTGGACACCTTTACTTTGGGGGGGGGGGGAAATCAACTATGGTGGTTAAAAAGAAATGAAATAAAAAGAGAAGAGGACTTGAAAAGACTTTAATCTTAGGCCTTTTTTGGGGTGGGGGGGGGGGGTCAGGCAAGAGTAACTTTACAATATAAAACCAAAATAATCCACTGTTTTACAAAACACAGTTATCTGTATTTAAAAATTATATTAAATCTAGACATACCTGCAGAAACATCAATAAAAAAATGTTGAAAAAAAAAATATATATACATGTATACCGATGTTTACTATCATGTCTATTCTATCATGTTCACTAACCTTGGGTCATCCATTCCCGTTCTTCATAGTCCTCTCCATGAGAACATGTTGGATACAGCTCTCCATGATTCTCATGGACATTCCTGATGTGGTTGAGGATTGATTGGAATTTGGCAACGATGACATCTCCATTCCCATCTGGAGTTGAAGATGCACACCAGTAAACATGATTGTTTATGGATTTCTTCCATCTTCCTACAACTTCACAATCTTTCAGCTTCGCCACTGCGTTGACCTTTTTCTTGAGACCTGAAAGAACAATTTTATTAAAAATTATAATTATTCATACAATTCACCCTTCATTGAAAATTATATTAGTGTCACATTCAATGATGAAGTATTGAAATATCACTGCATGTGAATATTTGGTATCCATCTGACCAAGCCTGAATTACCAAAACGAGTAGACAAACTATATCAAATAATTATAAGCATTACTCACCTTTCGCAATGTGCCAAACATCATACTTGTGCTTGATGTCAGGGTAGTTCTCTCGTAGCCACTTAGCTACCTGGGCGTGTCTATCAGTCACCAGAGTGTCTACCTCGACCTGCAGCTCTTGGAGTTTGGCAAGTCCCCTGGCCAGACCTTCCTTCTCCATGGCATTGCTATTCCTTACTTCATTGCTCTGCAAAACAAAATAGGACAGAAGTGAAAAACATTTGAAATTGAACTAAAAACAAACTAATATCTTTGTAATTCATTTGTAATAAAATTGATAAAAAGGATTTTCATGGATTTACATGTATGGGTAGAATCTGGATTTTAAGGTAGGTCAGGATACAATGCTTCAAGTCATCAGTCTTGATTTCTCAAGTAAATATTTCTTTTTTTTTGCATAAAAACTTATTTTTAAAGGTATTTTGGTTCACATGATATCAAACCACATGATAAATTAAACCTTTGCCTTTCTTAAGTATCATTGCAAGTTTACTTTTCCACCCCTACCTGAACTAACTGCACGTCAATGATCTTATTCCTCTTGAGGTCCATCAGAGTGTATGCCCCATACTTGGCACAATGACCAGGGGAGTCTGCCCGTCCATCGCCACCAAGCATCAGTCGCTCCCCTTCCGGAATCTCCCTTACAACCTTCCTCTGCTCCTCTTTCGCAACCCTGATGATGGCTGGCTGTAGAGTTTCCCTCTGATGCTTCATAAAGGTCTCAACAGATATACCTTTTAAGTTCATGTGTTTCAGGATGCGCAGGAACTTGGTTGGACTCCCGCCCCCATACAGTATGGCAGCTGCCAAAAGAATGTTGCCGGGTGTGGTCGCGGATATTGGGCTGACTCTCCCAATCTCTTCGGTGTCCACAGTCCAGGCAGGTTGCTATCACCTTCATTGCTGATCCATAGGTGTGTGGACACACCTTCTCCACATTCATGTTCTTCGACAAACATGAATGACATTTGTCGAATAGCTCTAATAGCTTTGTCTCAAAGACAATGAACTTTTGCTCTGTCAGTGGGCTCTGTGGTTGAGATCTGCATGGAAGAAAAAAAAACATATATATTCAGACAATTATTCTTTATTTGTAAATTCATGAATTTATTTATTTATTTATTATTTCATTTTTTTATATATATACACATCAAAACACCAAAAATGGACAAATTCTGCCAAGCATAATGTTGAATGAAATAATAGAGCACAAATCAAAGTAGCATAATATGTGACAATTTCATCCAATTGGATGCAAACTAATGAGATTTGCAGAGTTTCACAATGCAATGATAGAAAGGAAGTACCGGGGGGAGGGAGGGTAGGAGGTTAGTTTTTTTATATCAACCATCCAATCCTCCAGACGATCCAGTTTCATTCCGTCCTTATCGGCTAACGTGCAGCACAACACCTCGGTCTGCGTCGAGAGCTCACAAAGCTTCGCTACTTGCCTTGGCATGTTCACTTGCTTTCCTGTCAAGAATAATAATAACAACATTCTGGATAGCGCCCGATGCAGTTAAACTACGTCTTTACTTTAGTAAATGTATGAAAATGATTATAAAAAATAAATACAAGAAAACACTAAAAGAAAGTTTCACTGGCACCTTCAATTAATTATCCACATGAGGTACATCTACCAATCAATTTATTTTTTTTTTTTTTTTTAAATATTTATTTATTTTTTTATATATTTTTTTTTTACAAAAGTGCGTAGGTTGTTTAGAGTGAACAACAGCTTTCTACAATCTATAATAAGTACTAATCACAATGATTGAATTAAATATTACTTTGACATTAACCTTTCAAACTCACCTCTTGACACAGTGACTGGCTTTACTTGCACTTTGCATGTTCGCCTACGGATTCTGATTCCAACTCTTCGATGAGTTGTCTGCAAAATAAAAAGTATTAAAATTGTACATTGTATGGTATAAGGAGCTAGATGAAAGAATGAAAATATATATATGGTGTGTGTGACATGAAATACCATGATTGGCATATTATAAGCAGAATGGTAAGTCTTTCAAAAATAAAAAATAAAAATACAATAAATAAATAAAAAGTTCTAGGCCTAAATGAATGTTTTTGGCCCTCATATAAATACTTGTTTTAGTCAGGGGAAAAGGTTTCCCAACATGTACTTGAAAATTGAAATGTATCTGTAAACTTGGTCTTTCACATACTGATGGTATGGAGAGATCTTGCAATGTCGCTTACACTACTAAAGGAAAAAAGTAAAAAGGGCCTACCTTCGCTAAGTACTGGTACTGACACCCTTTACTCCGCCCAAGAATATCTTTGGTGATATCCTCTGCAGATTTCTTTTCATATTCCTTGGTGATGTCTGCAACTTCCTGTAAAAATAAAATTTGATATAAAGAAATAAGATAATTAACCTAAATCATGTCTTCTGGGCAACAATAGTAAGCACCACTATGACTAACATGTTGGCCTAATATTACTGAGCCCATAATAACTTTTTACAGTGATATGACACATCATGCTTCTTTTAAAAAAAATAGAAGAAAACAGGTCATTATTAGATACCACTAGCTTTTACTTATGAATATTTATCCTCTGCAATGAATTTAAATAGATGGAAGGTAAGTGTTAGGGGAAAAAATCTTATATTTAGCCTTTACGCTATCATTTTTTTTTTAACCATAAATAAAAGGCATTTTTAGTAGGGTACATGCAGGTAATATGGACCCCCTAAGCTCATTTGCCTAATTTGCATAAATTTACGAAATGACACACAGTCTAATCTTTGTTTATATGAATCAATAACTACTGCCTAATTTTATTGTGAAGAAACAACATTTATCACCACCCCCTGTCGCAATATTCAGAATGTTGAGTCATTACGAAGTGCCCATATTACCTGCATGTGCAGGTATATGGGCATGTATTTAATGTACGTTTTAAAAACTACAATTATCTACATGTCTGGAATTTGCTTAAAATGTTGAAAATCATTAACTTTAAGATAATATTTGAAAATTATAAGACCCTTCAGTAAAACCTTGACTATATATTATCATTGTTATGTATTTTTTATTATTTCTTTTTAAATATTATTTTAATATTATTTTCATTATACAGTCAATATAGGCCTACAATAAGTTATTTGTATTAATTATATACTGTGAATATACCCTAAAAGAAAGTAGCAAAGAGATTGATTGCCTCATCCCAATACTAAGTACCAGAATCATTTCCCGCAATTTGGATGTCCCATATTACTGCACTAAATGTTGCTTGTGTCAGGCAAGCATTAATGCAATTGCACCTCCTTCAACTAAAACAAAATTGACCTGTACACGCTAAGATGATCAAAAGAAACTATAAGCTTATACTAAATATACAAAACAATGAGTTCCCCCTCAACACCTTTCCACCATTACATTCTGTGAAAACATCAATTTTTACATCAGGGTAAAAAATGCCGTAAGTTTTACCTAACCATTTTTGGTTTCACAATTTCTCCAGAGAATTTGGGGCATTAGATGCTTACGACGAATATATTTACATATACTTCGATCAGAACAGAATTATGGTGCTCACACATGGTCATCGCGGTCACCGGTCGACGGTCACGACATGATTTGCTTCAGGTGTCCCATATTACCTGCTGTCCCATATTACCTGCATGTACCCTAGGTTAATAGAAGTTGGAAATGACCCTAGCCCCAGGACGCCGCCACTTCGTGTGCAGGCTAGTCGTAGTAAGAAATGCCCCCAACTTCGTCTTAGACAATAGATCTACCTTATATTGCGATTTATCAAAATGTTTGCTGCAGACACTTATTCTCTTCACCCGAGAGTGGTCAAAGACCCGATGCCTTTGGATGAAATGGATCCATCCCATCTGAAGAGGCGAGCATCTCCCACCATCAGTTGGCAGAGGCCCAGGCATAGAGTGCACTGTCGTAGTCTGCTACGTCGACCCGCAGTTCATCACCATACAGCGATCTCCAGATGACTTTTTCTTCTTTGTTTTTCCACCTTCCATCGTACCAGGATCGTCTCCACTCATACCGCAAATTACTCACGAAGAAATTGTGAAACAATTCTAGAATCTACTCACATATATTTCTCGGCCTTCCGAGTGATTTCTGTATTCAGGCTAGTTGAAACTTATAAGCTATACAGACGTCATGTAAGCAAAATGAAGCGAAAGGTCGAGCGGCTACCCACGTATACGTATAGGTAGCTGCACCACGCCAGCCGCGCTGGCGGCCAGCGCAGACCAATTCCGCTGGCGACGTGTTTTGTTTTTTTTTCCTTCAAGCGCCGCATCACACGCGGATGAACATTTTACAACGGACGGACGAATAGCACGATTAGCGTCGGCCGCTACGTTTTTGACCGGTGAGAATATCTCGCTCAAATGTCATATTATTTATCTTGAAATTTATCTTTAGATCTATTGCATCATTTTGAGGGCAGTTACATATATTGGAGAATAAGTACGGCCAGATATTTACTTCTAACCTTTTCGATTTCACAAGTTTTTCCCGCACATGAACACCAACTGATGCACTGATATGATACACATATTCACTTTTGACGTTGATCCGCAGTGTCACGAACCCCCGAAGACAAGGCAGGAAAATTGACTTAAAACGCTACAAATGAGAATATTGTAACACTATAGAGACATATCATTGACTATGTGACATTTCTTTATTATCATTTCTTTTTAAAAAATCATTCACACAATATCATAACGATGAGATAAAAGTTCTGACACAAAAGTAAATTCATTCATAATTGTCATGTATACAACACAATCAACTGCGCTGCCAGCTTTGTTTACTTTCTCGATCGCCGTAATACCCGGCCGTGACGTCACCCTACTAGAACACTAGTCTCAGTACGCATCGCCGGAGCGATGACGGAAACCAGGGTTAGGGATAAATCGTTTAAATTGACTATTCTAAACTTATTTTTGGGGGTTGAAACGTCTCTCAGAGTAAAGTTAGGGTCATAAGGATGCTATTAATGTAAATATCTCATTATTTGGGCTCGCCTTCTTAATTCTACTTTAATTCACCCCATCCGTACTACCAAATGTAAGAGTACAGTCTCAGAGTAAGTTCTCCGAGACTAGTCTCCAAGTAGGGTGGCGAAATAATAGTTTAACTTACAGGACTCAGGAAACAAAATGGCGGCTGACACATTGAAGTAAAATTCGGTTTGGTATTTATTAAATGCAGAACGAAGAAATAAAATGACGAAGTCCACGTACAGTCACAAGCAAAGCGGTAAAGGTGCATTAATTAAATATAAACAGTTTCAGAGGCTGGGCTTATAAAGACGCGAAAAACCATGCTTCGGTCCGCAAAGAAAATGGCTAACTCAACATGGCCAACGTAAGCTCGAACATAAAAAGGCTCTCGAAAGCTCTAACATAAAAATGGCTCCTGAACCAAACATGAGCTTCGCGTATATATCATTTTTTTTACTAATGGTTAAATGAATCGAGTCCAACAAGCCCCGCCTCCTGTATAACAAACTAACCAATGAAAGCACCGCGCACCCTTTTCCCTTTCTAGTCCATTGCACAATAAACAACAGAGCACGTGCCTCATGCGTCCAAAAGTAGGCGTGTCTAACATGACCAGAAATATGTAAGGGTACGCTAATTAAATATTCCCCAAAACTTTGAGCCCGGAAAAGCTATGAATAGGACAAGATACCATTACTATTGTTAACCGAAATACAATTAACCGACATAGCACCTGTACGAATGTCATGAATGCCGACTACCGCTCTAGCAGGGACCGTCTCCAAATAGCTTAATACAATCCCCCGACCCAATACATTTACAGTGCATACATAATGAGATCCCTTAATTTAATGTGAACGAACTTAAATAGATTTAACCTATGAAACCTTCTAAACTCTGTAATTTCACTGACAAGTAGTGGCCTAGCGCCCTCTTTAATATTTACTTATATCAACTATTTATTTGGGGAAACGGTCAATAGACCGTACCACTTCAATAGCTTGAGAGAAAGATTATTGAGACAAGATGAGTTGACTCTAGAAAAAACATTGCAGTTGTGTCGTGCCGCTGAAACCACACGAGCTCAGGCCAAAGAGCTGTGTTCCCAAGAGGAGAGTATTTCTGTTGATGCTTTGGGGGGTAAGAGAAAATCCTTCCCATGTAAGAAGGTCAACCAGAATTTCAGGCATAATAGTACTCAAAGTCAAAGTCAAAGTGTGAGACCAAAACAAGGACAAGGTCAAAGACAAGGTCAATAGCAGAAAAACACACAGAACTTACAGTACTCAAAGAAACCATGTAGTAGATGTGGAAATTTTCATGGTAAGAGTAGCTGTCCGGCTCAAGGTCAAATTTGTAGGAAATGTGGACGAGCAAATCATTTCGCGAAGTGTTGTCGAACACAGGTCAACAAAAATGTCAATGAACTCACAGAAAATGAGGTTGATAAGGAATATTTTGTTGATGCCATTCATGTCGTAGATGCCGTTAATGTTGAAAGGTCAAAGAATGAGTGGAGAGCGAACATAGAGGTCAATGAGACTATGGTGAATTTTAAGCTCGATTCAGGTTCAGAAACAAGCATAATTTCTGAGACAGTGTACAATAAACAAACACCTAAACCAAAGATACATACAGTTCAAACTAAATTGTTCGGATACGGTGAGAATCAAATTCCAGTCAAAGGTCGTTGCTACACGCAAGTCAGACACAAGGGTATTTCGTATAACATGTCGTTTTTCGTAGTGCAAGGTTATCGCAAACCACTACTAGGGTTAGAATATTGCACAAGACTAGGACTAGTAAAACGTGTACATGTAGTAGACAAAGAGTCAAACAAAGAAATCATTGACGAATATCCAGACGTATTCGAAGGACTACACACAGAAAAAAAAAAAAGTGTCTAAGTGACCCTTTTACAAGAGTCCAGCTCTGTCCATGAGATGACACTTAAATTGGTTAAAGCAGACTCTTTAATTTGAGTACAGTACACTAACACCTTAAATTGAGTCTACCTTCTTGACTCCGACTAGAGTCAAACATGTTAGACTCTTTGAGTGTCATCTCAGGGACAAACGTTCAACCCCCCCCCCCAAACAGAGTTTAGATGACACCTCGTGGCAGTCTACCTTCTTGACTCCATCTGGAGTCAAAATACTAGACTCTCTTCGAGTGTCATCTCAGGAGACAAACGTTCAACCCCCAAATCAGAGTTTAAGATGACCCTCGTGGAACTACCTTCTGACTCCAACTGAGTCAAACATACTGGACTCTCTCCGAGTGTCATCTCAGGGACAAAACGTTCGACCCCCAAACCAGAGTTTAGACGATACCTCAATGGAGTCTTCCTTAATTTGACCCCTAGAGGAGTCTAGCATAGGGAGTTTAGATGACACCTCATTGGAGTCTACCACTTGACCCTCCAGGAGTCTTAACATGCATGACTCTTATTGGGAGTCATCTCGGACAAATGCTCAACCCCCAGAGGAGTATAAAGGAACATATCAGAGTCTACCACCTTAGACTCCTACAGGAGTCCATTATACTTGGACCCAAGAGGGAGTTTAGATGACACATATTAAAGGTCCCCACTGCACTTCATTGGAGTCTACCACTTGACACCTCCAGGAGTCTAACAATGCACGACTCTTGTGGGAGTCATCTCGGACAAATGCTAAACCCCAAATGGAGTTTAGACAAAACCATATCAGAGTCTACCACTTAGACTCCTAGCGAGTCCAGCATACTTGGACCCAAGAGGCAGTTTAGATGACACTGTGTAAAGGGTTCCCACTGACTTCATTGGAGTCTACCCACTTGACCCTCCAGGAGTCTAACATGCATGACTCTTGTTGAGAGTCATCTCGGACAAATGCTAAACCCCAAAGAGTCATGTGGTGTGGCACATAGCCTCTAAGGTGTCATCTGTATCTTCAGTCTTCACTGTTGACTTTGAAGAGAATTGGATTCCTATGCCAGACTCCTATAGCAGTGCAGAGGGTACCCTTGAATACGGTGTCATCTAAACTCCGTTGGGTCAAAGTATGCTTGACTCCTGTATGAGTGAAGGTGGTAGACTCTGATATGGTTTCCTCTATACTCCTCTTGGGGGGTTGAGCATTTGTCCGAGATGACTCCCAATAAGAGTCATGCATGTTAAGACTCCTGGAGGGGTCAAGTGGGTAGACTCCAATGAGGTGTCATCTAAAACTCCCTATGCTAGAACTCCTCTAGGGGTCAAATAGGAAGACTCCATGAGGTGTCATCTAAACTCTGGTTTGGGGGTCGAACGTTTGTCCCTGAGATGAAGCAAACGGAAGAATTCAAAAACAGGAACAGGAACAAGACACGAAATAAAATACAACTTAACTTGATGAAGTCTGGTAGTGCACTGATTTATTCAAGGGCAACTTGGCCACATCAGAAATCATACTAATACAAGATAAATTTACATGTTCAAATTAAGTCAGATTAACCAATAGAAATAAAGAGAATGGAGGAACCAACTCAAAATGTAAAAGTCCAATTCATAAGAATAACCAATAAGAAGATAAGAGGAATGTAGATGAATAAGATGAAGATGATTATGTAATAAGAATGTTGAACAAAAGAATAGATGTGAAGTGTAATGAATGAAGACATCTGAAATGGAATGGAATGATAGAGAAGAAGGTTGAAAGTCAAAGAGGAAATGGATGTGAAAAAGCTGAACTAAATACCAAAGCTGAATAGAAATAAGGTACTAACAAAGGAAACCTAAATGTACAATAAACAGTCCTACATATAAAATCCTTCTTAACAAAATTGTCCTCATTTAATAAATTCAATTAAAAAAAAAAATTATGTGATTTTCGATACTCTACCAGATTTGAATTTATATAGGGTCACAGAGACTCTCTATGATACTTTCTCCCCGACTCCTTTAAATGTCATATAAAAAGTGACTCTTTGAAAGAAGTTTTTTTGGAACACAAAATCATGAGGATTATAGAGGGTCACAAAGACTCTGTATGTTACTTTCCGCGGTTTTTTTAATAGTCATATAAAAGTATAAACTCTTCGATGAGTTATTGGACACCAAAAAGGAGAAATCCCGACCCTGATTGTTACTTTTGCAGATCATGAGGCATCAAAAGGGTCATAGAGACTCTCCATGATACTCTTTCCTGAACACATCTCAATAGTCATTAAAACTGACTCTTCGACAGAGTTATTTCGACACACAAAAAAGGAGAAATCTCGACTTTGAATGTTACTTTTTCAATTCATGAGGATTATAGGGGTTCACAAGAGAACTCTATGATACTTTTTCCCGACTCTTTTTAATAGTCATATAAAAGTGACTCTTCGGAAAGAGTTATTTGACAAAAAAGGAGAAATAACCGACCCTGATTGTTCTTTTGCCGATCATGAGGATTATAAAGGGTCAAAGAGACTCTCCATGATACTCTTTCCTGACACTTTTCAAACTAGTCATATAAAAGTGACTCTTCGAAGAGTTATTAGACACAAAAGGAGACATGCCGACTCTGATTGTTACTTTTTTCAAATCATGAGCATTAATAGAGGGTCACAAAGACTCGCATGATACTTTTTCCCACTCTTTTTAAAGGATGCAGTAACTTTGAATGATAATTCAAATACAATTTCTTGATTTAGCTCATTTGTCAACATAATTAAACTTATAGGTCAGTCTGGTATTCTCTTCAAAATTACAAGTTAATTGCTTGCTTTACTTCGAGATATCAATGATTTCATACTCAAATTTAGTAAACCATCTCGTGGTGGAAAACAAATTGCCATGTGCTTTTCAAAGACACCCCACTTCCTGTCGTGTTCCCCCCGACCCTAGCGGGCTGGAGGTTTGCTGCAAAGGGGTTGAAAATTCACTCGCGATTGGCTGTTACACTGTTTTGTGGTAGTAAATGACTTCCATTTGATCTGAAACTTTCAGTAGTTTGTTTTTACTGTAGGAACAATATAATTTCATTAATCTTGATCAATTGCTCGTTTTTTGAAAGTTACTAATCCCTTTAATAGTCATATAAAAGTGACTCTTCGAAGAGTTATTTTGGACACCAAAAAGAAGAAATACCAACCCTGATTGTTACTTTTGCCAATTCCTTCTGATAGGATCATAAAGGGTAATAGAGACTCTCCATGATACTGTTTCCCTGACGCTTTTCAATAGTCATATAAAACTGATCTTCGACAGAGTTATTTCGACACCCAAAAGGAGAAATCCCCACTCTGAATGTTACTTTTTGCAAATCATTAGAGGAATAAAGGGGGGTCAAAAGACTCTCTATGAATACTTTTTCCCGACTCTTTTTAATAGTCATATAAAAAGTGACTCTTCGAAAGAGTTATTTGACACCCAAAAAGGAGAAATCCTGACCCTGATGTTACTTTTTCCGATCATGAGGATATAAAGGGTCACAAAGACTCTCCATGATACCCTTTCCTGACACTTTTCAATAGTGCCATATAAATGATCTCGACAGATTACTTAGACAACCACGAAAGGAGCATGCCGACTCTGATTGTTACTTTTTTTCAAATCCAGAGCATTATAGAGGGTCGTCATATAGTAAGAACTGCTCGCATATAATAAGAAATCCTTTTCCCAACATCTATATGAATAATGTACATAATAAAAAGTCTGACATCTTTACAAAGAATAGAATTGATTTATAATGAACAACAAAGGAGACAAAGATCCCAGACTCTACTATTGTTAAACTTTCTTGAATCTAATGAAGGAATTAATAATGAAGGTGAAACACAGTAGACTCATACCTAAATGAAATAAAACCTTTTACCACATCAGCCTGACTTTACCTTATTTATAGTGAAAATAAAGAATTGTGACCACAATAAATAAAGGAGTCATTGGTCTGACCTACCAATAGAGAGGAAATCGTGACTTACTGTTAGTCACTTCAAAAACACTAAACGAGAGTCCAGCAGTGGATTTCATCAACGTTAGACATTTTCTGCATGGTGTTAATTCTGCCTGACTCTCAGTAGGGTCATTGTCACGACATACTTATTTAGAAAAAATAGGAAAAATGTGTACTTCTTTATTTAGTCTGGATCATCAAAACGAGCCGCTGATAGTGTCTGCTTTACACTTAATTTTTTTCATGTAGTGTAGGTTTGTTTACAAGGTAAACATCATATACAGCTGATGAAGAATATATGTCGCAAAAGTACCATATTCCAATAAACAGATATAACTAAAAAAGAATTTGACATGATTTATGGAAGCGCATGAATATGATACAATCAGTAGAATGAAACCAACAGATTGGGGTATCAATATTAGTAGATAGTGACAAAAAACGAAACGGATTAAATACACAGAAGAAAATAATGTCAAAGCGAGAACACGATCAGTGGCATCGATAAGATGACCAAACTACAATATAAGAGTCACATTTCACACTAATTAAAGGAGTCGACCATGGAACATCACACGGAGTCCAGCCATAATACAAAACCATCGTCAAAGAGACAAAACGTGAATCCACATTGTGGACCATCGAAGGTTTGCACAAGTGCTAATCACGAGGCAAGATTTTCCTACATTATGGGATAGTCAGCATGAATTCCCTTTAGGAGTCACAATATTATTCACCCTAAAAAGTAAAAAGGAAGTTACGGGAAAAAAAGGTAATCAATAAAGAAGAGTACTCTGTGACCTCTAACAGGGGTGAAACCAAGAAAAAAAAGAGGAAAAACCCAACTTGAAATCACAAATGATTAAAAAATAAAATTCCAATGGGGATTAATTGAAAATTTAATATCACTGGTAAAGTGCAAAACTCATTAGACCATTCTAATGATATTCAATATACTCTCAAACTCACCATATCAATGGACTTCGCCTGAACCCATTAGATTCTGAAAAAGTCTAGATAAAATTGTTGCGTGGTTGCAACTTGCATGCACCTCGAGATCATGGAGATGGTTGTGTGAATGTGCCTGGAAAGGAAACCCGAACTTGTCACAATAATTTAAACAATTTCAGTGGTGATTATGAAATTTATATCAATGGAAAGTATAACTCATTACCATTCTAAATGATACCTCTCTCAGCTCACCAATCTCATGCAATCAACTGAACCCATTGTTGAAAATTTGTCTCGCAATTGGGATATGTTCTCTTCATGCTCATTGATGAGTGCTTTTTTAAGGTTCCCTAAACAATCTAAGTAGAGCATTCCGGTGACTTAATAATGGGTTTGATAAATGGGATCCGGAAATGTCTACTTATTTATTTCCGTTAATCTTCCCATCCAGCGTAATTTCATCATGTTACTTGCTCACAACAACGCCAGAGAAGCCTTTAGTTCTCCTGTGGAGAATGTAAGAAGCATGACAGTGGCATCCAATCACAATTTTTCAAGATATTTTTCAGAACAAATGGGTTTCAAGTGATGCGTGAACATTGGCGAGCTGAAAGAGATATCAATAAATGAATAATGAGTGGCCCTTATCCAGTGATATAAACGTCATAATTACCACTGTCATGTTTTTTAAATGATTGATGATGAAAAGTTGGGTTTCCTTTTTTAGGCACATTGCAACAACCCTCTCAAATTGAGCGTGAAAAGTGAACAACTCACAATTTTGCAAGACATTTTCAAAACAATGGGGTTCAGTGATGCGTGGACATTGGTGAGCTGAGCAAGGTATCATTTAAAATGGTAATGAGTTTGCACTTTCCAGTGATATAAATTTTATAATCACCATGGTTTAATTTTGAAATATTTGATGATCAAAGTTGGGTTTCCCTTTTTTTCCTGGGTCACCCTGTATAATCTCATGATTCAGAAGTAACAATCAGAGTCGGGATGTCTCCTTTTTGGTGTCTAATAACTCTATCGAAGAGTCACTTTGTATGACTATAAATAGAGCAGGGAAAGGTATCTTAGAGAGTCCTCTTTGACCTCTATAATCCTCATGATTTGGAAAAAGTAACAATCAGAGTCCGGCAATGTCTCCTTTTTGGTGTCTAAATAACTCTTTCGAAGGAGTCACTTTTTATGACTATTGAAAAGGTCAGGGAAAGAGTATCATGGAGAGTCTTTTGTGACCTTTAAAATCCTCATGATCGAAAAAGTAACATCAGGGTCGGGATTTCTTCCTTTTTGGTGTCCAAATAACTCTTTCGAAGAGTCACCTTATTATGACTATTAAAAAGAGTCGGAAAAGGTATCATAGGAGTCTTTGTGACCGCTCTATAATGCTCATGATTTGAAAAAAAGTAACAATCAGAGTCGGCATGTCTCCTTTCTGGTGTCTAAGTAACTCTTTAGAAGAGTCCTTTTATATGACTATTGAAAAGTGTCAGGAAGGGTACATGGAGAGTCCTTGTGACCCTTTATAATCCTCATATCGGAAAAGTAACAGCGGGTCGGGGGTTTCTTCTTTTTTGAGTCCAAAAACTTTTGCGAAAGCGTCACTTTTATATGACTATTAAAAGAGTCGGGAAAAAGGTATCATGAGAGTCTTTGTGACCCCTATTTCCTCATGATTTGGAAAAAGTAACATTCAGAGTCCCGGGATTTCTCTCCTTTTTGGTGTCGAATAACTCTTTCGAGAGTCCACTTTTATATGACGTATTAAAAAGAGTCGGGGAAAAGGTATCATAGAGAGTCTTTGTGACCCCCTATAATCCTCATGATTGGAAAAAGTAACATTCAGAGTCCGGATTTCTCCTTTTTGGTGTCGAAATAAGCTCTTTCGAAGAGTCAGTTTTATATGAATGAAAAGGCGTCAGGAAAGAGTTCATGGAGAGTCTCTATGACCCTTTATGATCTATGATCGGCAAAAGTAACAATCAGGGTCGGTATTTCTTCTTTTTGGTGTCCAAAAAACTTTTCGAAAGTCACTTTAATATGAACTATTAAAAGAGTGGGAAAAAAGTTATCATAGCGATCTTTGTGACCTCTATAATGCTCATGATTTGAAAAAGTACATTTAGAGTCGGCATGTCTCCTTTTTGGTTGTGTAAGTAACTCTTTCGAGAAGAGTCCCTTTTATATTGACTATGAAAAGTGTCAGGAAAGAGTAATCATGGAAAGTCTCTTTAAAAACCTTTATAAACCTCAATGATCGGCGCAAAGTAACATCAGGGTCGGTATTTCTCCTTTTTGGTGTCCAAATAACTCTTTCGAAGAGGACTTTTATATGACATATAAAAAAGAGCCGGAATGTATCATAGAGAGTCTTTGTGAACACCTATAATCTCATGATTGAAAAAGTAACATTCAGATCGGGATTTCTCCTTTTTTTTGCGTGTCGAAATAACTCTTTTCAAAGAGTCACGTTTATATGACTATTTAAAGGAGTCGGGAGAAAGTATCATAGAGAGTCTCTGGTGACCCTATATATAATTCAAAATGGGGTAGATGTCCGAAAATCAGCATAATTTTTTTTTAAAATTGAATTTATAATAAATTGAAGGACAATTTTTGTTAAGAAAGGATATTATAATGTAGGACTGTTTTATTGTTAGGTTCCTTTGTTAGTTTAAACCTTATTCTATTCAGCTTTGGTATTTTGTCAAGCTTGTTCACGATCCATTTCCTCTTTGACTTTCCAACCTTCTATCTATCATTCATTCCTTATTCAATGTCTTCATCCATTACATTCCACACCTGATTTTTGTTCAAGCATTCTTATTAACATAATCATCTCATCTTATATTCTACAAAATCCTCTTAATCTCTTATTGGTTATTATTATGAATTGGACTTTTAACGTTTTTGAGTTGGTTCTCTCATTCCTCTTTAATTTTCTATTGGTTAATCTGACTTAATTTGAACATGTAAATTTATCTTGGTATTAGTATGATTCTGATGTGGCCCAGTTTGCCCTTGAATAAATCAGTGCATACCAGACGTTCTCAAGTTAAGTTGTATTTTTTATTCGTGTCTGTTCCTGTTTCCTGTTTTTGAATCTTGCCGTTTGCTGTCATCTCAGGGACAAACGTTCGACCGCAAACCAGAGTTTTAGATGACACCTCTCATTGGAGTCTTCCTTATTTGACCCCTACGAGGAGTCTAGCATAAGGGAGTTTAGATGACACGTCATTGGAGTCTAAACCCACTTGACCCCTCAAGAGTCTTAACATGCATGACTCTTATTGGGAGTCATCTCGGACAAATGCTCAACCCCCAAGGAGTATACGAGGAACCATATCAGAGTCTACCACTTCACTCATACAGTGAGTCGCATACTTTGACCCAAACGGAGTTTAGATGACAAACCGTATTCAAGGGTACTCCACTGCACTGCTATAGGGTCTGGCATAGGAATCCAATCTCTTTTAATAGTCAACAGGATAGACTGAAGAGTACAGATGACACCTTAGAGGCTATGTGCCACACCACATGACTCTTGGGGTTTAGCATTTTGTCGAGATGACTCTCAAAAGAGTCCATGGCATGTTAATGACTCCTGGAGTGGTCAAGTGGACACACTCCATGAAGTGCAGTGGGAACCCTTATACAGTGGTCATCTAAACCGCTCTTGGGTCCAAAGTATGCTGGACTCGCTAGGAGTCTCAGGTGGTAGACTCTGATATGGTTTTGTCTGAAACCCATTTGGGTTTAGCATTTGTCTGAGATGACTCCCAACAAGAGTCGTCATGTTGACTCCTGGCAGGTGTCAAGTGGGTAGACTCCAATGAAAGTGCCAGTGGGTACCCTTTAATCTGGTGTCATCTAAACCCTCTTGGTTCCAAGATAATGGACTCCTGTTTAGGATCTAAGGGTGGTAGACTCTGATATGGTTTTCCTCTATACTCCTCTGGGGGGTTGAGCATTCGTACGAGATGACTCCAATAAGAGTCATGCATGTTAAGACTCCCTGGAGGGGTCAAGTGGGTAGACTCCAATGAGGTGTCATCTAAACTCCTATGCTAGACTCTCTAGGGGTCAAATAAGGAAGACTCCAATGAGGTGTCATCTAAACTCTGGTTTGGGGGGTCGAACGTTTGTCCCCTGAAGATGACACTACGAAGAAGAGTCCAGTAATGTTTGAACTCCAGTTTGAGTCAAGAAAAGTAGACTCCCACGAGGTGGTCCCATCTAAACTCTGGGTTTGGGGGGTGAACGTTTGTCCTGAGATGGACACTGAAGAGAGTCTAGTATGTTTGACTCAGATGGAGTCAAGAAGGTGACTCCCATGAGGTGTCATCTCTAAACTCTGGTTTTTTTTTTTGGGGGGGGGGTTGAACGTTTGTCCTGGAGATGACCTCAAGAGAGTTAACTGTTTGACTCTAGTCGGAGTCAAGAAAGGTTAGACTCCAATAAGGTGTCAGTTGTAAACAATTAAAGAGTTCTGTGCTTTTCAATTTAAGTGTCATCTCAGGGATAGAGTTGGACTCTTGTTAAAAGGGTCACTTAGACACTTATTTTTTCTGTGTGTAAGCTTAGGGTATGCTTAGACCCGCGGGAACCTCAACAAGGTTATCAAACGAGAACATTATCATTACCCGTCACGGTAGCGTGATGAAATTCAAACATGCAGAATTTGCAAATGCAAGTATTTCAGTAAGCTAGACGCTCAAGCGGATTATTGGCAAATGAGAACTAGACCGAACAGAAGTTCGCGGTTATGCCACATTGTCAATAAACACCTTTCGGAAGATACAGATTTCTGAGAATTGCATTTGGAATTGCAGTGCACCGAAGTGTTCCATAAGAAATCCATAACATGTTGGTACACATAAAATTGTTAATACAATAATGGATGACATACGTAGTCTGGGGTAGCCACACGCAAAGAACATGACGATCGTCTGAGACAAGTTCTAGAGATCGGCACAAGGTAAACTAAAACTCAATCGAGAAAATGTGAGTTCAATGTGAATCACATGGACCTTTCTTGGTACCTGATAGGTCAAGATGGGGTTAAGACCTGATCCCAAAGGTTGCCGCCATTAAGCAACATGACAAAGCCTGCTTGTAAAGCAGGATGAACAGGTTCTTGGATGGTGAAATTACCAAGATAAATCATTCATTCCAAACCTACTGAAAGATCAACACCTCTCGTGTCCTTCTGGACAAGAAAACAGAAATGGATGTGGGAAGATAAACAAGAAAGGATGGGTTGGACTGTAAAAGATGCCCTGATAAGCCCAGCCATGTTTTGTTTCTATGATTGGTCAAAAACCACGAAGTCTCAGCTGATGCTTCAAAGAAATGGATTAGGAGCGTTCTCCTACAACAGCATGAAGTTCATGGCCATCCAATTGCATATTGCAAATCAAGGTCAATGCTAGATGCAGAGACGCGTTTAACGTGCGCAAATAGAGAAGGAACTGTTAGCGATCAGTACGGATGTTAAAGGTTCCATCAGACATATATGGTCGAGTAGTAGAACGTAGAAAAACTAGACCATAAACCTTCGTTCCATTGTCCAAGCATTTACTTGACTGTCCGAACGGATTCAACGTCTCATGATCAGGGTTCAGAGATATCAACTTGAAAAGTATCCTATACGGCCTGGCAAATTCATGTCACACAAACAGCAGACACGCCTGTCGAGAGCGGTTGATCCTGAAGGCAAGATCAAAAGAAGCGAAGAAGGAAGACAATATAGGAAACATGTAAAGTGTAGTGATAGAGACATTACCTGTAAGTAGTAAACTAAAAGAAACAATTCATTGAAGAAACAAAAAGGAAGAATGAACATTAACAACAATTTGCTCTACAGTAATCAGAGATTGGGTGGCCAGCTGAAAAACACCAATGTCAGTTCGGTGTTAGAGAATATTGGATAATTCCTAGAAGTGAGCTATCAGAAGCTAGGGCTTCATACTAAAGGGCAATTAGGTTGTAAATACCAGTGTCAATGAGAAACAATGCTAAAGAAGTTATTCCATAGAGGGCATTTTGGAAATAGAGAAAAATCAGAAGGAAGGGCCCGTGAAGTTCTATAATGGCCGCAAATAACAAGATGTAACAAACATGGTTCAAGACTGTGTAGCAATGTCAGTTGTATCAAACCAAAACAGCAAACAGAGAATCTCCCAATCAACACGAGACTCCAGATAGACCGTGGGAGTCCGGTTCAGACTATTTTCGTAGAATGGTAGGGGAACTATCTTAGTAGTAGTTGATGTACTATTGCAGTTCATAGACTAAAAGGGTCAAAGTCAACAACAAGTAAGTAAGTCAGTAATTCAACAAGCTCAAGGAGAATTTTGCGAGATATGGTATTCCTTGTGAAATTCGTTACAGACAATGGTCCACAATACGCGAGTTCAGAATTCAAACACTTCGCAAAGACTGGGACTTTGTTCACACAACTGAAAGTCCGTATATCCTCAGTCTAATGGTCGTGCAGGAGCAGTTAAATTACTAAGAATCTACTGAGAAAGTGTTCGCCAGCGTGTAACAGGATATCCTACCACCGAGTCTTCAGACTCCGAAGCTCACCGCTGGACTGTGGTAAATCCCCTTCTGACACTCCCTGTACCATCGCCGTTTTGAGAAACCTGCCCATGAGGACAACCTCCTTGATCCACAGAAACATTAAATTCTCGTCAATTGAAGGAAAGGAAGGAAAGGCAGAAGGCGCAAGCAAGAAACACGCATATCAACATGCTCATGACTACCAGAGCTAAGCATAGGTCAGCATGTCAGACCTTCTTGACATACACTCACAGATGGTCCAGAGCAAGGTGTTTTAGACCAAGCTTAGAAAACAGGTCTTATCTGGTACAGTACTGAAATCCGCAGACGAAACCGCGTCACATCGATCAGACCCACTCTCATAAAAACCAGATAATCGCACACGAGTTGATAACGGATCGACGATCAGTCCGAGACGTGAAGATGATACGATCTAATTCCACCAGAGTGACGGGCGCCATCGCAATCTGACAGCACGCGTAACACCAGAA
>CALNVZ010001263.1:419912-451462 GCA_940671915.1 Paracentrotus lividus
GGAGAGAGATGGCTGGGGGTCGATGGGGTTGTGGAGTGTGTAGGGTGATGTGAGAGAAGTTGGTGGTGCTTTACGTGCCGATTAGGGGCAGCGATGTCGGTCAACAGACACCGATCGTCGAATGGAGGCGGTGAAAGTGGAACGCACGTGCACAAGTGGTTGCGAGGAGAGCGGAGTTGCGAAAGGAGGAGGCGAGGTGTATTGTTGTTGATTCAGTTGGTTCGTTGTGCTGACGCGGTACATTTTATATATATGTATATTGAGATTGCACTGTTCCAGTGATATAAATTATAAATTTTATAATCACCATGGTAATATTTTTGAAATTATTGATGATCAAAGTTGGGTTTCCTTTTTTCTGGGTCACCCTGTATAATCCTCATGATTCAAGAAAGTAACAATCAGAGTCGGGATGTCTCCTTTTGGTGTCTAAATAACTCTATCGAAGAGTCACTTTTGTATGACTATAAAAAGAGTCAGGGAAAGGTATCTTAGAGAGTCTCTTTGACCCTCTATAATCCTCATGATTTGAAAAAGTAACAATCAGAGTCGGCATGTCTCCTTTTTGGTGTCTAAATAACTCTTTCGAAGAGTCACTTTTATATGACTATTGAAAAGTGTCAGGAAAGAGTATCATGGAGAGTCTTTGTGACCCTTTAAAATCCTCATGATCGGAAAAAGTAACAATCAGGGTCGGGATTTCTCCTTTTTGGTGTCCAAATAACTCTTTCGAAGAGTCACCTTTATATGACTATTAAAAAGAGTCGGAAAAGGTATCATAGAGAGTCTTTGTGACCCTCTATAATGCTCATGATTTGAAAAAAAGTAACAATCAGAGTCGGCATGTCTCCTTTCTGGTGTCTAAGTAACTCTTTCGAAGAGTCACTTTTATATGACTATTGAAAAGTGTCAGGAAAGGGTATCATGGAGAGTCTTTGTGACCCTTTATAATCCTCATGATCGGAAAAAGTAACAAGCAGGGTCGGGGTTTCTTCTTTTTTGAGTCCAAATAACTCTTTCGAAGAGTCACTTTTATATGACTATTAAAAAGAGTCGGGAAAAGGTATCATAGAGAGTCTTTGTGACCCCTATATTCCTCATGATTTGAAAAAGTAACATTCAGAGTCGGGATTTCTCCTTTTTGGTGTCGAAATAACTCTTTCGAAGAGTCACTTTTATATGACTATTAAAAAGAGTCGGGGAAAAGGTATCATAGAGAGTCTTTGTGACCCCCTATAATCCTCATGATTGGAAAAAGTAACATTCAGAGTCGGGATTTCTCCTTTTTGGTGTCGAAATAACTCTTTCGAAGAGTCAGTTTTATATGACTATTGAAAAGCGTCAGGAAAGAGTATCATGGAGAGTCTCTATGACCCTTTATGATCCTCATGATCGGCAAAAGTAACAATCAGGGTCGGTATTTCTTCTTTTTGGTGTCCAAAAAACTCTTTCGAAGAGTCACTTTAATATGACTATTAAAAAGAGTGGGAAAAAGTATCATAGCGAGTCTTTGTGACCCTCTATAATGCTCATGATTTGAAAAAAGTAACATTTAGAGTCGGCATGTCTCCTTTTTGGTGTGTAAGTAACTCTTTCGAAGAGTCACTTTTATATGACTATTGAAAAGTGTCAGGAAAGAGTATCATGGAAAGTCTCTTTAACCCTTTATAATCCTCATGATCGGCAAAAGTAACAATCAGGGTCGGTATTTCTCCTTTTTGGTGTCCAAATAACTCTTTCGAAGAGTCACTTTTATATGACTATTAAAAAGAGTCGGGAATAGTATCATAGAGAGTCTTTGTGAACCCCTATAATCCTCATGATTTGAAAAAGTAACATTCAGAGTCGGGATTTCTCCTTTTTTGGTGTCGAAATAACTCTTTCAAAGAGTCACGTTTATATGACTATTTAAAGGAGTCGGGAGAAAGTATCATAGAGAGTCTCTGTGACCCTATATAATTCAAAACTGGTAGAGTATCGAAAATCACATAATTTTTTTTAAAAATTGAATTTATAAAATTGAGGACAATTTTTGTTAAAGAAGGATATTATATGTAGGACTGTTTATTGTTAGGTTTCCTTTGTTAGTTAACCTTATTTCTATTCAGCTTTGGTATTTAGTTCAGCTTTGTTCACATCCATTTCCTCTTTGACTTTCAACCTTCTATCTATCATTCCATTCCTATTCAGATGTCTTCATTCATTACATTCCACATCTGATTCTTTTGTTCAACATTCTTATTACATAATCATCTCATCTTATTCTCTAATCCTCTTATCTCTTATGGTTCTTATGAGATTGGACTTTACGTTTTGAGTTGGTATCCTCTCTTCTCTTTATTTCTGATGTGGGTTAATCTTAGACTTAATGTTGGACAATGAAATTTATCTTTTATTAGGTATGATTTTTGATGTGGCCCGAAGTTGCCCTTGAATAAATCAGTGCACTTACCAGACTTCATCAAGTTAAGTTTGTATTTTAATTTCGTGTCTTGTTCCTGAGTTCTGTTTTTTTGAATCTTCCGTTTGCTGTCATCTCAGGGACAAAACGTATCGGATCCCCCAAACGGCCGAGTTTAAGATGCACACCGGTCATTGGAGGTCTTCCTTAAGTTTGACGACCTAAGAGGAGTCTAGCATAGTGGGGTGTTTAGATGCACCGTCATTGGAGTCTACCCACTTGACCTCGCTCAAGGAGTCTTAACATTCGGCATGACTGACCTTATGTGGGCAGTCATTGCTCGGACAAATGGCTCAACCCCCCAGAGGGATATAGAGGAACCATTCAGAGGTTACCAACCTTTCAACGTCACTGACAGGAGTTGCAAGCATACTTCTGACCCAACGGAGCTTTGATGCACACCGTAGGTTCAGAGGGTAACCCACCTGCACTGCATATAGTGGAGCTGACATAGAATCCCGAGATTCTCTTGTAATAGTCAACAGTGCGAAGACTGAAGAGTACAAGATGACACCTTCAGAGGTATGTGTGCCACAACACCACATGGACCTACTTTGGGTTTAGCATTTTGTCCCGAGGAGTGACGTCTCAAACAAGGTCATGTCATGTTTAGGAAGCTCCTGGAGGGGTCAAGTGGACACACTCCAATAAGTGGCAGGGAACCCTTCTATACAGTGTCTACTAAACTGCCTCTTTGGGTCCAATATCGCCCTGGACTCGCTAGGGAGTCTCAGGTGGTAGACTTGAGTATGTTTTGTCTCAACTCCATTTGGAGGGTTTATTGCATGTCTGAGCATGACTCGCAACAAGTCGTGCATGTTAGACTCTGGAGGTGTCAAGTGGGTAGACTCCAAATGAAGTCAGTGCGGTACCTTTAATATGGTGTCATCTAAACTTCCCTACTTGGTTCCAAGTATAAATGGACTCCTGTAGGGTCTAACGAGGTGTAGGACTCTGATTATGGTTTCCGTCTATACTGCTCGTGGGGGCGCTTTGACAATTCGCCGCCCCCGAAGATGACTCCCATAAAGTCAATGCAGTGTTTAAGGACTCCTGGAGGGGTCAAGTGGGTAGATCCAATGAAGGGTGCATCTAAACTCCCTATGCTAGACTCCGTCTACGGGGTCAAATAAGGAAGACTCCCAATGAGGTGCATGCTAAACTCTGGTTTGGGGGGTCGAACGTTGTCCCTGAGTGACACTCGGAGAGATAGTCCAGTATGTGTTTGACTCCAGTTGGAGTCACAGAAAGTAGATCCACGAGGTGTCATCTAAACTTGGTTTGGGGGTTGAACTTTTGTCCCGAGATGACACTCGAAGAGTAGTCTATATGTTTGACTCCGATGGAGTCAAGAAGGTAGACTCTCCATGAGGTGGTCATCTAAAACTCTGTTTTTTTTTTTGGGGGGGGTTGAACGTTTTTCCCCTGGAGAGTGACACTTCAAGAGAGTCTAACATGTTTGACTCTAGTCGGAGTCAAGAAGGTAGACTCCAATAAGGTGTCAGTTGTACTCAAATTAAAGAGTCTGCTTTTACCAATTTAAGTGTCATCTCAGGGATAGAGCTGGACTCTTGTAAAAGGGTCACTTAGACACTTATTTTTTTTCTGTGTGTAAGCTTAGGGTATGCTTAGACCCGCGGAACCTCAACAAGGTTATCAAACGAGAACATTATCAGTTACCGTCACGTGATGAAATCACAGCAGAATTTGCAAATGCAAAGTATTTCAGTAAGCTAGACGCTTCAAGCGGATTTTGGCAAATAGAACTAGACGAACAGAGTTCGCGGTTATGCACATTCATAACACCTTTCGGAAGATACAGATTTCTGAGATTGCCATTTGGAATTTGCAGTGCACCAGAAGTGTTCCATAAGATAATCCATAACATGTTTGTACACATAAAATTGGTTAATACAATAATGGATGACATAGTAGTCTGGGGTAGCACACAGCAAGAACATGACGATCGTCTGAGACAAGTTCTAGAGATCGCACAAAGGTCAAACCTAAAACTCAATCGAGAAAAATGTGAGTTCAATGTGAATCACATGACCTTCATTGGTGACCTGATAGGTCAAGATGGGGTTAAACCTGATCCCAAAGGTTGCCGCCATTAGCAACATGACAAGGCCTGCTTGTAAGCAGGATGAACAAAGGTTCTTGGGATGGTGAATTACCAAAATAAATTCATTCCAAACCTATCTGAAAGATCAACACCTCTTCGTGTCCTTCTGGACAAGAAAACAGAATGGATGTGGGAAGATGAACAAGAAAAGGCATGGTTGGAGCTGAAAGATGCCCTGATAAGCCAGCCAGTGTTTTGTTTCTATGATTGTCAAAAACCCACGAAGATCTCAGCTGATGCTTCAAAGAATGGATTAGGAGCAGTTCTCCTACAACAGCATGAAAATTCATGGCATCCAATTGCATATGCATCAAGGTCAATGCTAGATGCAGAGACGCGTTACGCGCAAATAGAGAAGGAACTGTTAGCGATCACATACGGATGTGAAAGGTTCCATCAGTACATATATGGTCGAGTAGTAGAAGTAGAAACTGACCATAAACCTCTCGTTCCATTGTTCACAAAAGCATTTACTGACTGTCCGATAAGGATTCAACGTCTCATGATCAGGGTTCAGAGATATCACTTGAAAGTATCCTATACGCCTGGCAAATTCATGTACACAGCAGACACGCTGTCGAGAGCGGTTGATCCTGAGGCAGATCAAAATGAACGAGAAGAAGACATATAGGAATACATGTAAATGTAGTGATAGAGACATTACCTGTAAGTAGTAACTAAAAGAAACAATTCATTGAAGAAACAAAGAAAGATGAAACATTACAACAATTGCTACAAGTAATCAGAGATGGGTGGCCAGCTGAAAAACACCAATGTCAGTTCGGTGTTAGAGAATATTGGAATTCTAGAAGTGAGCTATCAGAAGCTCAGGGCTTCATACTAAAGGGCAATAGGTTGGTAATACCAGTGTCAATGAGAAAACAAATGCTAAAAAGTATTCATGAAGGGCATTTGGGAATAGAGAAATGCAAGAGAAGGGCCCGTGAAGTTCTATATTGGCCGCAAATAAACCAAGATGTAACAAACATGGTTCAAGACTGTGTAGCATGTCAGTTGTACAAACCAAAACAGCAACAAGAGAATCTACATCAACACGAGACTCCAGATAGACCGTGGGAAAAAGTCGGTTCAGACTTATTTTCGTACAATGGTAGGGACTATCTAGTAGTAGTTGATTACTATTCGCAGTTCATAGAACTAAGGTCAAATGTCAACAACAAGTAGTAAGTCAGTAATCACAAAGCTCAAGGAGAATTTTGCGAGATATGGTACTCCTTGTGAATTAGTTACAGACAATGGTCCACAATACGCGAGTTCAGAATTCAAACACTTCGCAAGAGACTGGGACTTTGTTCACACAACTACGAGTCCGTATTATCCTCAGTCTAATGGTCGTGCAGAGGGAGCAGTTAAGATTACTAAGAATCTACTGAGAAAGTGCCAGCGTAGTAACCAGGATATCTACCGAGCTCTTCAGAACTACCGAAGCTCACCGCTGGACTGTGGTAAATCCCCTTCTGAACTCCTGTACCATCGCCGTTTGAGAAACCTGCCCATGATGGACAACCTCCTTGATCCACAGAACATTAATTCTCGTCAATTGAAGGAAAGGAAGGAAAGGCAGAAGGCGAAGCAGAAACACGCTATGATCAACATGCTCATGATCTACCAGAGCTAAGCATAGGTCAGCATGTCAGACTTCTTGACATGAACACTCACAGATGGTCAGAGCAAGGTGTTGTTAAGACCAAGCTAGAAAACAGGTCTTATCTGGTACAAACTGAATCCGCAGACGAAACCGTCGTCACATCAGACCAACTCGTCATAAGAAACCAGATATCGCACACGATGTTGACTACGATGACGATCAGCCAGAGAACGTCGAAGATGACTACGATGCTAATCCACCAGCAGATGACGCGCCATCGACATCGACAGCAACGCGTACAACCAGAAGCGGACGCACTGTGAAGCCGCCAGATCGCTTAATTGAACATTAATTAAATCTACAGGAACTGCATGAAGAAACTTATTAAAACAAAATGATAGTAAAAACTGGACAATAATTATACCAGAAACTCACTGGAAAGAACTTGGAAACCACAAACAGAACACTCAACGCGAGCAGTTTTATCTTTGAAAAGAACTTTAATCATTGGACTCTTATTAACAGAGGAACTCAGTTGAAAATTATACATCACCAAATGAAAAGTTGTATATATGTTTGTGTTATTGGAGGCTGTTTACAGAAACTAGGTTAAACAGGCTTCAAATATGATATTATGTTTTATAAGTTTGTTAAGGCACCTCAGATAAAAATATGTCTAAAATCGAGACAAGCTCTTTTAAAGAAAGGGAGGTGTAATGATAAGTGATTAACGTCTTGATTAGAGACTAGGTCTTGTCATCGGAGATGCCTCGATGATGTGATGTTCGTGATCGAAGCTCCTAATTAAACAGATTATAATCAACACTTAGACCGCTCAGTGTATCGTGCCATCTGTTAAGATCGTACTACCATAACATTCAAGTACCATAATAAATACCTAAGCTAAGATGGAAAAAAATCTCTCCAAATATGGTCGCCTCTGTCAGGGGCAATTGTAACAAGCTGTTACAATCACCCCTGAAGGACAGTTTCTGTTAAAAGTCAAGTAACTCCCGTAGGAACTCGCGCGGTATTAAGCAGCTTTCCGCTGCATCAAGACCAAGCTAATATATAACCAATCAGGGGGCACGGTAGAGCCATTTTTGAAACGTGGAGGGATGTAGCGGCAAGGGGGGGGGGGTGGTGATGGGGGTATATGAACAGGCTAAAAATCACAAATGTATGGTCATTTGTCCGTTTTTGTACACGTTACCTGACGAAAGCGGGGGAGGGGGCTTAGAAATGAGAACGTTAAACGTATCTGTCAATCATTTATTTCATTTACAAGGAAGAAATGGCCCTTTTTAAAGTCTCAGACATGAGAATTAAATTACTTTAAACATATCTGTCCAATACGTTTTGTTGAAAAGGCAAAGAAATATTGATTTAGTCCGAAAAAAGGGTGTCTTTAGTTTGTTTATCATTTGTTTCATTGTAATCAGAGCCTCAAGTTTGTTTTTGTTTGTTTTTGTTTGTTTTTTGTTGTTGTTAATTTAATAATTTATATCACTTTACTAGAAACGAAAAAGTAAACAAATATGAAGATAGTGAACATTAGGTTCTTTTAATGCCAAAATTGTAAATAGGAGTAGTTTTGTCGATAAGCTTAATGTGAGGAGCCTGGAATTGTATCTTATTAATGTAATACGCATTGTACGCATTGAGATCGTTGGCGGCGGCTATTATAACCTCTGACCTCACTCCGCAACATCTCTCCTTAGGCATGTTAGGTAAGGATATCTCATTTCTTGTTCTCGTTTTAATTTACTTATTTCCTTAATATTTAGATTTGTAAGAACGATTCGACATATAACAGGCAAGAGATAAACACTTAAGTAAGAAGAATAAGTTGAAATAATTTAGTACGTATTTTAGAAGGTGACTGTTTTGAAGTGGTTTTTGTTATCTTATTTGAAGGTGATATGTCGGTATGTGCTGTGTGCATGAACGCGTAATGAACGGTGTTTTATTGTAGACATGTAACAATAGGCTGAACCGACCCGCACAATGGTGTCGCAAATGAGAGAATCTCCTAGAGGCATTATTGTGTTCATTCAGGATTATTTAGTTATTCCTCTTGTTTGCTAAACAAATGCTTATTTACTGTTCTTTATAATAAATTAACTCACTTCATTTTGACTCCGCTACATATCTCCTTAGCGGCCAGTCGATGTACACCAAGAGAGGCTTCTCAGACTGGAGAGAGGTGTCCCCACCCCTTCCCCAAGTCCTTACCATTCGGCCCCCCTTACAACTGGCGACGAGGATGGGATCCTGGACCAAAGTTACAAGCCCCACCCCCAACACGAGGGAAGCAAGACAGAGAAAGAGTTACGGCTTACGCAGAAAATGAAACAAGTCTAATCATCATTAAAGTAAAGTTAACATTGTACTTTAAATAATTTGTTTTATAAATGGATAATACCGTGCAGTTACACTTTTTGATGATAGCGATCCTTAAAAAAGATTCAGATATATTATGTTGAATATTCTATACAAACATATCGATACAGTTTGATGAATAATGAATAACTGAGGATTTGTGTTGGAAAATTAATGGAGTGTTTGATTACATGTTTCTGCTCTGGTTATCGGTGTCGAAGTTCAAATCTTAGTATCTATTTATATATGAAATGAGTTTTGTTATGTCGGTAAATTAATTAAGAACACGAGTGATAATTAAATGCCAGTTAATTTAAGTGGTATTTAAAGGAGAGTAATCAATAAGAATTTGGTATAGACAGGATAGATTTTCGGATGAAAAAGTGTTAACACTGAGCTTAGTTCAATAATTGAAAGGAATTGTTAACACTGAGGTTAGTTGAATAATTGAAAGGGAATACAGAATGTAACTTGGTGTATTTTGATAAAGAGTAAGCTTGTTTATCTTTAGATTTTTCTTCTAGAATATTTTTTTCAGAGGTTTGTTTGCATCCTAATATGGATTTATATGTAAGAATTTGGGATGAAACTACCAATGAGTCATGGAAATTTCCCCTAATAGAGGAGGGTGGACCCCTTAGTCTCAAGGTTTTGCAAACTCGTTACCCTACTGCTAAAGGTTTGATTTTCACAGATTCAGATGACAATGAAGTTCAATGCCAGCCGTCAAAGGTCTCATCATTCCCTTGGATAAGTGGAGAGAGAGTCCATACAATCCTCTGATCCTGCAGGAGAAGAATCATGTGCCTGAATTTCATACCGATCATGTTTTTGAGCATTCTCCACAAGTTTTTGTTTTGCAGCCTTTGAGAGCGGAGGAGTCTAACACGGATTCGTGGGTTCATGATCATGGAGATACAGCCAGTGAGACCAGAGAAGAGGCCATGACAACACCAACTTACACTATGCACCAGTCTTCTGTGCAAATGGAAAACCAGACCATATCTTCGGAGAGGGAGGTTATTCAGGCTATCAAAGTTATGACAGATATCTTCTGGCGACAATAGGAGAACTTAAGCATTTGGTTCAGCTAAAGAGTCAACAAAGGCGTCGTTCAGCTTATAGACCAGCAAAGAGGGGGCCTTGTTTCTACTGTGGGAGTATTGGCCATTTTCAGCGCGAGTGTCATGTAAAGCGACGTCAAAGAGCCTGGGACGCAAGACACTTCGAAGGAGTTCGGGCAAGTACGGAAAAAGAAGGGAGTACTTCCCAGATAACCCAGAGGGACATCGGATGGAACACTCTCCCTACTCGCCACAACCACCAACACCTTGGCCGGAAAGAGTAGTTCAGAGGAAGTTTGCTACAAACCAGTCAGAGACTCCAACTCGAGTTGTTGGAATTGATCATCTTTGTTTGCCCAAAGAACAAGGAAGTATGTCGCAGGCAGAACCCCTTCACGTCCAGCAACATGCGTCTGCATCAGAGAAGATTATTTAGTTATTCCTCTTGTTTGCTAAACAAATGCTTATTTACTGTTCTTTATAATAAATTAACAGATTACTCATTTCATTTTGACTCCGCTACATCTCTCCTTAGCGGCCAGTCGATGTACACCAAGAGAGGCTTCTCAGACTGGAGAAGTAATAAAGTACCAAACCTGAGACCTGAGACCAGTGTCTGTTTACACATTCTGTTCGGGTGCTGAGTGTCCCCACCCCTTCCCCAAGTCCTTACCATTCGGCCCCCCCTTACATTAAGCATCAGAACTTCATAACTTTGAATGAATTGTCAATTGTAATGCTTTGCAAAAACAAAAGGTAACCATATATATAAGCTGAGACATGAGAATTAAATAACTGAACATATCTGTCCAATACGTTTTGAAATATAAGAAATATTGATTTGTCCGAAAAAAGTGCCTTTAGTTTTTTTTTTCATTTGTTTCATTGTAATCAGAGCCTCAAGTTTTCTTTTTATTCTTGTTGTTTTAATAATTTATTACACTTTACTAGAGAACTTCAGAGCTTCATAAGTTTGAATGTGTAGTCAATTATAGTGCTTTGTTTACAATTACAAAAGGTAACCTTATCTATGAGCTCAAACATGAGAATTAGACATTAGATAACTGTGAACATATAATTTGATTTGATTTGATTTTATTTTATTTGTCGAGTGTACATGGTATAAAACAAAAAAGAAGCACCGACAGGATAGCCCATAAAATCCAAAAAGGCTTATTTTATCGGATCCTATAAAATGAGAAAAAGATTACGGAGCCCCCCCCCCCTCTGATTTGCTTTTTCTTATTAAAAAAAACACACACATTAAAAGAGAGAAAAAAAGAGAGAAGAAGGGAGGAAAATGGAGAGGAGGAGGAGAGAGAGAGAGGGAAGGGCAGATAGGACAGTATAAGGTAAAGATGGAGTGAAAGAAGAAAAAAGAAAGACAGAAAGAAAAGAATGCTCCAATGCTCCAATGCTCCAAATTTTATTGTCCGAAACAAACTCCTGAAAGGTGAAACGGAAATTTACTTTGCACAATTAATCGTGGGCCCGGCAGCCACTGAGCAGCGCCAGATCGACCGTTGCTCTATCCCTTTCTTGTTGAACGCCAAACTGAGAAGCAGCAACTCCCATTTTTTTAACGTCTTTTGGTATGACGCGGTCGGAGATCGAACCCACGACCTCCCGATTATGAGGCAGGCGCTCTATCCACTGAGCCAACACATCGGTGGAGAGAGGAGAGAGAGAGAGAGAGATGGGAGCCCCCATAAAAGATAAAAATATATTTTCAATATGATACCTGAAAATATATGTCCAATACATTTTGTTAACAGGGCAAAGAAATATTGATTTTGCCAGAAAAAAAGTGGCGTAAATTTTGAAGATTGATTTTACAAAAAAAGAGAGAAAAAAATGTCATTTTTTACTTCTTATCAGAAATGTATCACTTTATTTGGAAAAGAATGTGTTAAAGTCAAAAGGCGTATTCCTAATATGATATTTTATACCACAGTTGTCAGTTAAAAGATATATTGGGTAGGTACAAGGTAGATAAAGAACCAAACTATGAATTGCTGAAGGTTATATAGTTCTACAGTTAAAGGGTGAAGCCCCAACAACCTAAAAAAAAAAAAAAAAATACAAAAAATATTATTACTTTTGCCCCATATCATGAATATAACAAGTGGAAGATATAATATAAATTAGTGAAGCATTGTCATGTTTTATCATAATTAGCTTATGTGGTTTAAATCTTGGATCTGTCAAGTGCATAGCTTTGATAAAGAAAAACAAAATGTTACAATTTCATGTATTACAATTGCCTCGGCCGTCTGTTACAATTGCCCCTGGACACGGGGCAATTGTAACACTCGACCTCTTGTTTTGAAATGGTAATGGCTTCAAAATGACTTGTTTTACTTAGCCCAAACCTATTCATATGTCAAGCTAAGATATGCATATTTCATTTTATTTAGTTTTAAGCAAGTATTCAGCTTTAATAAAGTTGATAGGTCAAATTTTGAAAAAAAAAAAAAACTGTTACAATTGTCCCCGGTCTCCCCTACAACAACACTTGGTATAGTCAATGGATAGAAGCGGCTACAAAGAAAAGATTCGTGCGTCATTATTTCAATGGATTTCCGGTTCAATCTTGTAAGTTCCAGTTTACAAGAAACTTCCAGCCGTATGTAAGTTGTAGGGTAGACCGTTGACAATTGTAACACGGGGCAATTGTAACAGGGGCTCCCATCCCTAGCAGAAACACGCAACAAACTTTGAGTATTTTGAGTACTTTCTACAGCAGAAAAATCGTTTTTTGAGTAGGAAAGTAATATTTCACATTACCCATTGTTTTTCTTCTGGACAAATATGTGGATGAGCTACGGCTGTCATTTTTATATATTTAGAAATTATGTTCTTAGGCCATATTTTGCTAACGTTTCAACGATGAATACCTAAGCTAAGATAGAAAAAAAAATATCTCCAAATATGGTCGCCCACCACAGGGGCAATAGTAACAATGCCGTTTAGTAAATACTTTTGCCCCGTACCTAGCCCCGGGACAATTCAACGCGCTGTCATCGCCCGTACAGAGCACGTAAACTTCTGCAATAATCCCATGCCATGTCGATAACAAGTGGAAAATATAATGTAACTTAATTCAAGCATTGTCATGTTTTATAATAATTAGCTGATGTGGTTAATGTTGTGTAAATCTTGGATCTGTCAAGTGCATAGCTTTGATAAAGAAAAGCAAAATGTTACAATTTCATATGTTACAATTGCCCCGTACGTCTGTTACAATTGCCCCTGGTTTGGGGGCAATTGTAACACTCGACCTCATGTTTTGAAATGATAATGGCTTCAAAATAAATAGTTTTACTAAACCCAAACCTATTTATATGTCGAGCTAAGATATCCAAATTTTGTTTTACTTGGTTTTAAGCAAGTATTTAGTTATAATAAAGTTGATAAGTCAAATTTGGAAAAAAGTGTTACAATTGTCCCCTGTCTCCCCTACAAGTTTGGAAGATTCTTTTTACTGCTGGGAGTTTTTTCTTGTACAGTGTTATTGTTCGATCCTATTGTTTACTGTTGTACAACTCTAAACTCTCTAGTAGAATACGGGCCCTTCTGTTTGCCTGTGTTTGCTGGTCAGTAAGATATTTTAGCAACGGTTAGTCGACTTGTTTTGGCGATTGGGGGGGGGGGGGGGATGATCGTCGATATTCCTCAATGTAACACATACGATGGTATATGATCGAAATGTCCATAGTTGGGGTGGGGTAGGTGTGTTTGTATACACGCATGCATATAAATATGAACAATGTGTTGTACAATGCGAGCGCGAAGCGCGAGCTGAAAATTTTCTCAATAATAGTGACATAAAATGGGCATTTTTAGCATAATGCGAGCGCGAACGAGGGAGGCTTTAACTAGATTGATAAATAGTCTGTAAGATAAGGACCATAGATGTTCACTTTCCGGCAGAAAGTGTGAAATTTGGCTCATGGAGGTATTTTTGGACGCTGATTTCAAAAATTGCCGGCCCCAAGTGATCCGACCACTCGATCGGCCGCCATTTTGAAATCCAAGATGGCCGCCATGAAAAAGCTTGAAACCCCTAACTTGAGTTCTAAGTGGCATGTGGCACTGAAATTTGGTACAAAGATATATTTTGACATCCTGAATTCGAATATTGGCAGCCATCGATTTGACCACTCAGTCGCCGCCATCTTGAAATCCAAGATGGCCGCCATGAAAACCATTGATTTGCATAACTTGAGTTGTAATTGACATGTGGTACTGAAATTTGGTACACAGATGCATTTTGACATTCTGCATTCAAATATTGCCGGCCCCCATCAATACCGATCACTCAGTCGGCCGCCATCTTGAATTCCAAAATGGCCGCCATGAAGATAACTGAATATGCCTAACTTGGGTTATATTCGACATGTGGTACTGAAATTTGGTACAGAGATGTATTTTGACATTCTAAATTCAAATATTGCCGCCCCATCAATCTGATCACCAGTCGCCGCCATCTTGGATTTCAAAATGGCCGCCATGAAATCACTGAATATGCCTTACTTGAGTTCTAATTGACATATGGCACTGAATTTGGTACATAGTGGTATTTTGACATTCTGAATTCAAATATTATAGGCCCCCATCGATCCGATCACTCAGTCGGCCGCCATCTTGAATTTCAAAATGGCCGCCATAAAATCACTGAATATGCCTAACGTGGGTTATAAATGACATGTGGTACTGAAATGGTACACAGATGTATTTTGAGATTCTGAATTCAAATATAACCGGCCCCATCGATCATCCGATTACTCAGTCAGCCGCCATATTGAATTTCAAAATGGCCGCCATGAAAATCACTGAATATGCCTAACTTGGGTTATAAATGACATGTGGTACTGAAATTTGGTACACAGATGTATTTTGACTTCTGAATTCAAATATTACCGGCTCCCATCGATCCGATCACTAATTCAGCCGCCATCTTGAATTTCAAGATGGCACCGTGTAAATCATCGATGTGCATAACTTTCATAACTTCTAATTGACATAAATAAAATGTGGAACATAGTGGTATTTTGACATCTTGAATTCAAATATCGCCGGCCCCAATCGGTCCGAATGCTCGATCGGCTGCCATCACGATTTCTAAGATGGCCGCTATCTGAGTAATTTATGATCCCTACTTGCATGTTGAATTACATGTGGCAAGTGTTTTTGCTTATACTAGTTTTATCTTGAAAATCCTAAATTCCACAATTCCCAGCTTCAAGAGCATTTGACTAATGAGTTGGCTGCCATGTTGAATTCCAAGATGGCCGGCAATCTTGTATTCATTGGAAATCCCTATTTTCAGTCAATGAGCAAGTTGATATCGGTTCCACCATAATAAACCTTTGCAATGCCATTTCTCTGTTAAGTATTACAAAATATGTAAACTCCTTAAACCAAACGTATTCAGAGCCAAATTTGATGACAATAACAGTGTTAAACAGTCTCAATTCAAAGAATAGTATTGATTTATTATGGGAATTCCACTCTATACACTCTGTGCGATTGGATAAAGTCATAAAGCCATAGCAACACAACTGGATCTGAAGTAGCATGGTTGTTGAATCAAAGTTATAGAAAAAGTAATAATCAACTTTGTAGTCTCTTTGAAATAAAATGTCAAGTTAATTTAAGAGAAGTAAACTGTTATTTATGAATGTATATCATTTAAAGAATGAAGATATTATACAAGCGTTTTAATAGAGATTTAAACCACACTATTTCATGTTGTTATCCTTTTTAAGGGCAATAAATATGTGTTGCAATGAACAATTAGTATTATTGTATATAATATTTAATTATCAAATCAGTAAATGGCCTTATTTCATGTATTCATTTAAAATATGTTAACTATTTAATGAAATGTCTATAACAATTTTACTATAGCTCAATATGTGAGAATTATTCTTATTTACGATATTATTAGCATTATTTGCTTTTATATTGTATCTATGTATTTATTGTTGCTGAAAGATTATTGATTAAATGAAGAATTACCTCAAATTAAATGAATAAAAAATATACATAAAGTAAATAGGGCCTATCATAGACAATCAATTTATTCATTGTCTCCAACGTAGTAAAACCATGCAAATTGGTAGAAACACACGCAACTGCTGTGTGATAAATATTGGAACCAGACAGCTATGAAAAGCTATAGGGCCTATCATGTGACGTCATTTAGATTCATATGGTGTCGTAATTGTGCTAATATTGGGTATGATTACGTTTAAAGAGTGCCCCTGACTGTGTTTTTACTGATCTCAGGAATGAAAAGGACAAATATCCTCTTTCCGATATACACAAATATTCCACAAATCTCTATCCATAGATAAAATATGACAACATAAAAGACTTGTAAATATGAAAAATACATGCATTTAGTTATGTTGCAATACCAGTGCTAAAGGACCGTAGTCTTTGTGGTTCCCATGCATAACTGGTTTTATTGAATGTAGATCATAGAAAAACGAGACACAAAATAAGTTTTCGAGTACCGTTTGGGGAATTCACTCAAATATTTCAAAAGAATTTAGTTGTAAGGGGACAAAGAGCTACCCTACATAACGAACGAACATTATGAAACGCATTCCATTGCAGGAACTGATTAAATGCAAAATCCCATCCGGTGCATTAGATTTGAACTTCTCTTTCAATTTGTGCATTAAAAAGACATAAAACCACGGAACATCATTGTTGCCAAAATAGTTATGTATTGAGCACAGCTTGTGCAAAGCCAGACTGGGATTGGAAATTACAACTGAGCACTGCTGATTGTGGTTAAAGAAATGACCCAATCACGTAAAATATAAACAACAACAACGTAATAACTACCAAACACATTATACATGTGCATGAATTTATTTATTGTATTATCAAGGTGAGTTAAACGAAAGACGATAGAGGGTCCTGGAGATTAGAGAAAAGTACTATGATTTCATCTTGTAATATAAACATGACCAATAAAAAAAAAAAAAAAAAATGACCTAAATATGCCGCTCCATTAAATAATATTTGACATGCCGCATGTGTTTTGTGTGTGTGTGTGTGTGTGTGTTTTGCAAGCGCAGGCTCCCCCTTTCCCCATGCTCAGCCTCTTTTCTGACAAAACATTTCTCGGCCCCCCCAAATTTTATTTTCCAACCCGAACCTAACATTCTTAATTTGTATACAGTAGTTCGAATGTGGATGCCCCAAAACGAATTTGAATTCACCAGAAGACGGGAATTTTACGAATGGACGAATTTGAGCGAACATTGACGAATGCGATTGCTCACAACAGCAAATTCATCGGCGTAATTTGCAACTGGATTGAACGTTGTTTGATTTTGGCTACACATAAACGAATTTCATTGCAGATTTGCAATCGCGATCACATTCCGGACGAAAGCGCTCGAAAAGAAATGTCAAATGACCGGGAAAACCTAATAAATAAATCAATATTAAGCTTTATAGGAATGAACAAGTAAATAAAATAAGCATTTATTATGTTGCTTATAGAAGGCCTTCCAATTAATTTGCAGAAAAATATGAATCCTCGTTAATATTTTTTTTCACAGATAATCCCCATCTCTTAAAATTTCATTTTAGGGGCCTTTGTTTATTTGTCGTCCTTTGTTTAAAGAGTGCCCTGACTGTGTTTTACTGATCTCAGGAATGAAAAGGGACAAATATCCTCTTTCCGAATATACAACAAATATTCCACAAATCTCTATTCATAAATAAAATATGACAACATAAAAGACTTGTAAATATGAAAATACATGCATTTAGTTATGTTGCAATACCAGTGCTAAAGGGCCGTAGTCTTTGTGGTTCCCATGCATAACTGGTTTTATTGAAGTTAGATCATAGAAAAAACGAGACACAAAATATGTTTCGAGTACCGTTTGGGGAATTCACTCAAATATTTCAAAGAATTTATTGTAAGGGGACAAAGAGCTACCCTACAAACACGAACGAACATTATGAAACGCATTCCATTGCAGGAACTGATTAAATGCAAAATCCCATCCAGGTGCCATTAGATTTGAACTCCTCTTTCAATTTGTGCATTAAAAAGACATAAAACCACGGAACATCATTGTTGCCAAAATAGTTATGTATGAGACAGCTTGTGCAAAGCAAAGACTGGGATTGGAATTACAACTGAGCACTGCTGATTGTGGTTAAAGAAATGACCCAATACGTAAAATAAAAAAAAAAAACAACACGTAATAACTACCAAACACAATATACATGTACATGAATTTATTTATTGTATTATCAAAGTGAGTTAAACGAAAGACGATTAGAGGGGACTGGAGATAAGAGGAAAAGTATTATAATGATATTATCTTGTAATATAAACATGACAATAAAAAAAAAAAGAAGAAAAAAATGACCTAAAATATGCCGCTCCATTAAATATCATTTGACATGCCGCATGTGTTTGTGTTTTTGTGTGTGTGTATGTGTATATATTGTTGTGTGTGTGTTTTGCAAGCTCAGGCTCCCCCTTCCCCCATGCCCAGCCTCTTTTCTGACAAAAACACTTCACGCCCCCTCCAAATGTTATTTCCTACCCGTACCTACATTCCTAATTTGTATACAGATATTTCTAATGTGGATGACCCAAAACGAATTTGAGCGAACATTGACGAATGCGACTGCTCACAACAGCAAATTTATCGGCGCAATTCGCAATTGGATTGAACGGTGTTTTATTTGGCTACACATAAACGAATTTCATTGCAGATTTGTAATCGCGATCACATTCCGGACGAAAGCGCTCGAAAGAAATGACAAATTGATCGGAGACAGTTTAAACTTGACCGGGAAAACCTATATTATTCTTTTTGGAGGGGAGGAGCGGGAGAGTTTAAATGAAATATATTGCCCCTATGTGGAGTTCAAAGCGATATGTCATTCTACACCCTCTTATAGCAACTTGCTTATAGGCTATGTATGATGGGGCTCTCCCATAATAAGGAAAAATTCAAAAATAAATGAATATGCGCAGGAAGAGGGGTGAGTAATTTTTTTGTTCATGTATTTTTATTTTTATTATTTATTTTTTTATATTCATTTTTTTTTGGGGGGGGGCGGGCTACTGATACAATTTAATACTTGTTTATGTTTGATGGGGTTCATAATTATCCTGCGGCACCTCAGCTTTTGTGAATATCATTTGAGTCCAAAAATTAAGGTCCCAAATATATATATATATTTTTAATATCTCCTTTTAGGGAGGGGGCGCTCAGGCCATATGTAATTGGGCTCCCTCTTCGCCTGTTTGCTTTATTAATCAATGGGTCTCAATGGAAGCAAAGTGTCCGTAGGCAAATCAAGGCTTGTTTACTGGTTTCAAATGGTCCAGTAATTGGTTCAACGGGTCATAATTACGTTATAATCTGGTCATATCAATTGTAAATTAGCTCGTCGTAGATTGGTCAATACATGACGTCATAGTCACGCATAATCTGGTCATATAAAAATGCAAATTGAATTGTCGTAGACTGGTCAATAAATGACGTCAAAATCCACGTCACAATGTGGTCATATTAAATTGCTAATTACTCGTCGAAGATTGGTCAATAAATGACGTAATAATTACGTCACAATTTGGTCATACAAAATTTCAAATTTACTCGTCGTAGATTGGTCATAAATGACGCCATAATCACGTATTAATCTTGTCATATAAATTTATATTAGCTCGTCGTAGATTGGTCAATACATGACGTCATAGTCACGTCATAATCTGGTCATATAAAAAAAATGCAAATTAAATTGTCGTAGATTGGTCAATAAATGACATCAAAATCACGTCATAATGTGGTCATATTAAATTGCAAATTTACTCGTCGAGGATTGGTCAATAAATGACGTAATAATTACGTCATAATCTGGTCATACAAAATTTCAAATTCACTCGTCGTGGATTGGTCAATAAATGACGTCATATTTACGTCAAAATCTGGTCAAAAATTTCAACATACCTTGTCGTTGAAAGTGGTTAAAATGACGTCAAAAAGACGGCGTGCATACGACGTTTGTCAGCTTACGACCAGTTTTCCAGTTTACGACCAATTTATGACGTCATTATGACCAGTGTCTGCTATCAGGGATATGTTGGTCATATTTCTACGGGCAGATACTATTTTAATTCGGGACATCAAAATACCAATATGTACCAAATTTGAGTGCCATATGTCAATTAGAACTCAAGTTAGGCATATTATTGATTTTCATGGCGGCCATCTTTGAATTTGAGATGGCGGCCGACTGAGTAGTTGAATCAATTGGGACTGGTGATATTTGAATTCAGGATGTCAAAATACCTTTGCGCATGAAATTTCAATACCACATATGTCATTTATAACTCAAGTTACTCACATCGATGATTTACACGGCGGCCATTTTGGAATTCAAGATGGCGGCTGACTTAGTGATCAGATCGATGGGGCCGCAATATTTGAATTCAGAAATGTCAAAATACATCTTTGTACCAAAATGTCAGTACCACATGTCATTTATAACCCAAGTTAGGCATATTCAGTGTGATTCAGGGTGGCCATTTTGAAATTCAAGATGGCGCCGACTGAGTTATCGGGTCGATGGGGCCGGCAATATTTGAATGCAGAATGTCAAAATACATCTGTTTACCAAATTTCAGTACCACACAGGCTGGTACCACATGTCATTTATAACCCAAGTTAGGCATATTCAGTGATTTTCATGGTGGCCATTTGAAATTCAAGATGGCGGCCGACTGAGTGATCGGACTGATGGGGGCCGGCAATATTTGAATGCAGAATGTCAAAATACATCTGTGTACCAAATTTCAGTACATTTATAACGCAAGTTAGGCATATTCAGTGATTTTCATGGCGGCCATTTTGAAATCAAGATGACGGCCGACTGAGTATCGGATCGATGGGGGCCGGTTATATTTGAATTCAGAATGTTAAAATACATCTGTGTACCAAATTTCAGTGCCACGTGCCACTTAGAACTACAGTTTATGCCGTTTCTATGGTTTTCTATGGCGGCATCACTTGAATTTCAAAATGGCGGCCGATCGAGTGGTCGGATCGCTTGGGGCCGGCAATTTTTGAAATCAGCGCATCCCAAAAATACCCTTATGAGCCAAATTTCACACTTTCTGCCGGAAGTGAACAACTCGACCATTTTTTGGTCCTTATCTTACAGACTAAAAGGGGGACCATGATGATGTAATGGCTACAGATAATACACACATGCATGTATGTGAGTATCTACTAAAACATATTTTCAAGTTCATTATGCGAGCGCGAAGCGCGAGCTGAAAATTTTCTCAATAATAGTGACATGAAATGGGACACATATTGTAGAATAATGCGAACCGGGAGGGGGCTTTATCTGGTTTATTAAAGGGGGCCATCATGATGTAATGTCAATAGATATACACACATGCAAATTAGTATGCATATGAGTACTACATGTAGTATGTGGTCGAATTCATAGGGCTGTAATGCGAGCGCGAAGCGCGAGCTTAAAATTTTCTCCATAATATTGAAGTGAAACATAGTAGGGCCTATTTGTAGCGTTACATGACTAAAAGCGCAAAGTTGATGGAGGGCTAGGGGGCTTTAACTCGTGATTAGAAGCGGAACATCATGACTTAATGTCAACAAACGCAAATCTATATGAATTTTGACGAATTCCAGGTAGAGCAATATTGTGCGAGCGCGAAGCGCGAGCTGAAAATTTTCTCATTGATTGTGACCTGATGAAACAAGATACTTGTAGCCTCATGGGAGCACGAAACGGGGAGGGAGTTTGTGTTTTAAACGAACCATCATGACGTTAATATATACATGCATAAAAGATGAACAGAGTCAAGTGCATTTGCACTATGTTATATTATGCGAGCGCGAAGCGCGAGCTGAAAATTTTCAGGCAAATTTTAACAGTTATCTGATATTTGAGAGCAAAGTAGCGACTAATTTGAAAAAAGGGCATTTAGCCCCCTGAGAATAGTGGTAGTGTATTATATAATCAATGGTCCGAGTCGAAAAGGTTACCGTATCGATGAAGAGCCGAGATAAGTGTTACAACTCTTCGATATTCATTTTTTTTTTTTTTTTTTTAAACCATCGTGGATTTCTGAGGGGGAATACTTATGCCTTAAGTTTTACTTATCGAGGCACATGTCCCCTATGCGCCATGGGATCGATGCCCCTGATTATCGATTTGAATGTTTTTTTTGTTTTTCAATTGTGAATAATGAAACATCTGCAATGATTTGCGCTTCCATTATCTACACGGTGTATTGTGTATTACATGATTACTAAAGTATATCAGGCACACATGGGGAAGAATAACGCCGATAGAGTGAGAAAATTTTGGATTTTTGAATGTCAGGAATATTTATTTTAGACTACAAAATGATATAATGATTTCATAAAAGTGTTTTATATGATAAGGAATTTGTAATGGGTAGATTTATAATTATATGTATATAATGTGATATTTTTTTATTTTCTTGACTTCAAAATATTGGGGGATGATTGTACACACCATCCCCCCACCCAAACTATTGGGGGGGGGGGTGCATCCCCCCCCCCCCCCCCCCCCCCCCCCCCACAATCGACACCCATGTATTTTAGCATGAGTAACTTGATGAAATGTCTTCAAAAGAGAAGAGTGGATCGATGAGCAGGCCAGAGCTGCCAACCCTACGGAATAATTATAACATTAGAAATTAGAACACAAATAACCCAAATAGTTGAAGCACTTGCAACAAATATATTGGTCACAAGAAAAAGAAACCTATTGATTTGAACGCATTCCCAAAATTGAATGACAGAGCAAAATATTTGCACTTTTCACATCCTAATCTCTAATGCTATAATTATTCCGTAGGGTTGGCACCTCTGTATACAATGAACAGTGGAGTTATGGACACAACATCAAGACGAGAGAGAGAGAGAGAGAGAGAGAGAGAGGAAGAGAAAGACACACAAAAATACAGTACTTGACGCAAGTGAAATGTAATATAAATTGAAATGTATTCTGTAGATTCGTCTTTTAGGTGGTATAGGCCTACTAACAGTGGCAGTGGAACCTGGAAAGCATTTCATCAACATTTCTTATCTTTCAAGGTGTCAGATCTGGCATCTGTACTTATGTTGATTGGACGAGAAGCATTGTTACTTATACTATGTTAAGTTTTCTGTCAGATAAAACAGGACTTGTCAGATGAAATATCTGATAAATCCTTTCATAAAACGCCCCAAGGCTACACCCCCCCCTCCCCCATTTTTTTTTTTCCAAGAGACATGTTCATTTTTTTTTTCAAAACAGTTCATCAAGCGTTCAAATGGACCGTCACTGTTTTGCAAAATTAAGCCGCACCCCCCCCCCCAACACTCATCAACTTTTGAAGATGCTCCACAGCCTTATAGACAGCCTTTATTGGCTTGCAACGATCGTCTGCGTTCGCGGAGCGGGGATGGAGCGGGGATGGGCGCACCCTTTCGGAACACCGGGGGGGGGGGGGGCGCTTTTCTCGAAAGGGCTGTGTTTAGTAGTTTTCTGAGCCAGTCATTTTTATGAAAATTATTCATTAAATAATAACAATATAATATTAATATATAATAATAATAATAATGATAATACCCAATATTTGTATCGCGCCTTTCCCAAATATATATAGGAGAATTAGAGGAGAGCTTGCATTTTTGTTGATTTTGAAGTTCATAATTCTAGGACCCCCCAAGCATTATAGAACAATTGAATTAAGAGAAATAGCGTGTTTTCTATTCTGAATATATTTACATTTGCATAGAAGTTTAAAAGCTCCGTCCAACCAGCCTTAAATAGGAAAGTAGCATTTTTGTTGATTTTTGAGCCGTGAGGCACGGACGCTTGTAGTTGGACACAGACACACATACTTGACCCCTCTTTTATATTTTGATATCCGAGCGGTTATCAAAAATCATAGACGAATGTGACCGGAGGAGACTCGGGGAGCGCCCCCTCCACTCCAGTCTAATGCAAAGTCTTTCGTGCAATCTGGCAATATATATATATATATAGAAAGGAACCAAACAAAGTCCAAACAATCGTCGAAGAATGGAGGGGTGGAAGTAGGGAAAACAATGCTTCTCGAACGGAGTCCATGATGAGAATGATTTTATTTCAGACACAATTCTTCCGCAGATCAGATGTGCAATTTATTTTCGTTATCGAACGAATACCTGGCATGCTTGGCATGCTTGCTTGATCATCCGTATTACGTAGTCTTTTGTTACGGTAATTCTGGCAAAGTGAATCTAGAGCTTTATGTTCACTCTCGGCAAAGCAGTCAAAGCTCTCGCATGCGTTTCGCTTAGCTCTTGTCAGACGAAATCCTCGACATTCACGCCAGATTCGACACCTGCAGCAAACAGCCATATACCAGTAGACCCATACATACCACTTAGATGTTCCTTTTAAAGACCGTTGACGGAGTAAATACAACCTTACATCAATTGAAAGCTAAGTAGGCGTATAACATAAATACCCCCAAAATAAATTAAATTTTCATAACAGTATTCATAAAAAGATGATCGAATCTCAACCAGGCCATCCCTCCCAATACTCGAAAAGTTACCCCTATTTCAATGGCGGGTTGATGACGTCAAAGAAGTTTAAGGGAATGCTACTGCCAGGCATGATTGGGTTTCGCCTTTAGAAAACACGTTTTATTGCTATGTCAGAACAATAGAATTCTAGCGCACATGGGTCTTTTTGTTCTGACATAGCAATACAAACGTGTTTTCTAAAGGCGAAACCCAATCATGCCTGGCAGTAGCATTCCCTTAAACTTCTTTGACGTCATCAGCCCCGCCACTATAATAGGGGTACTTTTTCGAGTACTTGGGAGGGTAGGCCTGGTTGAGGTTCGATCACCTTTTTAATGAAATACTTTCTAGATGGAAGATAAAAATGCTTAAATTGGGAATTGTTGTATTATGAGAAATATTTAGCTTTCGTTTGTAATTTTGGTTTTCATTTCTCGGTCCGGTCTGGGACTTTCATATGAAAACGTGAACAATCAAAAGGACAGTGTTATTTGATACCAAACACGCACAGTTCCACTACAGTGCACTAACGACCAGAAAGAATCTTACGGGAAATGTGTGTACTGGGTATAGACTCTCTCTACGTCTGACCTTCGATATCGCGATAAACAATGCACTGCATAAGACCGTGAAAGGAGAGTGCAAGCTGTGCAGTCAGGATCGAAGTATTTTATCATATATTTTTTTTATGATATCAAAAACGCGGGGAAAATATTGACCAATCACAAGAAGTTAAAATCATTGGAAGAGAAATTAATATATTTACTTCACTCAGCGTAACTAGGAAAATCGCATGCGCTGCTGAATTTTACAGAAAGCTTTTAGTGACTGCTGTTTGACCAAAATATCATTTTCACACAGAAAAACGACCCAAAAAATGACTAAAAATGGGAGATTCTAAGCTCAAACGCGAGGGTTAGGGGTAAAAAAATATTCTTCCAAGGTTTTATTCTTGTTTTATATACATTAACCTCATAAAACCTGTGTAACTAAGTAAATGATCTTCTCGATTTTTTTTTTATTCCAGTATATTCAACAAAACTCCCGTTTTTCGGGCATTCCTTCCATTGACAATCGGTGCGTGAAAATGGTTTTCCTAGAAAGAAGCCCCAACGTTTTCATATGAAAGGACGACGGATCAGACGACATAAAGTTTTATCAGAAAGATAAGTACAGTTTTTAATTACTTGAAAGAATTGCTTTGTATCTTCAAGTTGCATGTCGCAATTTCGTAAAATATAGTCAATATGACAGGTGGTACTTGACGCCTTCTGGCGTACCAGATAATATTAGTTTAAAATAATCATGACCATGATTACAAAAAAGATAAAGCCAATAATTCATAAGTTTTACTTTCATTTCTGCTAGGCAAAAAAAGAACCGGTTATGCATGTTCACTACTTGACCACACCCTACCACACCGCTGCTTGACCACGCCCAATTTCGAATTGGTATCAACACAGAATCGCTTCAAGTTCTTCAGAGCTTTTAGAACGGGCAACATCCACGGATTCTGCATCAACACGCAGCCTACCACGACTCAAGGTGCCAACGCCCTAAATCTTCGGGTGCAAAGAGCCAGGCATCGATCTGTACGTTACTAAAGGTACTATGAAACAGTTTTACATTTCAAAACTAAGAATGGATTTGGTAACCGACATAAACTTTCATTATTATGAAATCTATATCATGCATTACACTGCAAGGTAACTTTGCTCGAACCAAGTGATAATAGGCCCTATTCATTCTTCTGTTCTCATTTATGTACTTGTCTACTGCACGGGTGAGCACGACATGGAATCTGATTTAATCCTTGATATTCTTTATAACTTTAAAATGTGGCAATTTATAAATTTTCATTGATTTAAAATTGTTTGCTAAAATGTAACAGTTCCTTGAAACACCTTGCGAAAGTGTAAATTATTGTGATACGACTTATCGTCGCCGCTACTAGAATTAATGATACTTGAACTACCCCCCCCCCCAAAAAAAAAAAAAGAAAAAAGAAGGAAGATGAATGAATATATAAATTAAATAAACATAATGAAATATTAACAAATAAATAACCTTGAATTTATCAACGGCAGCTGAACCGCCTATTTTCCTCATCTTCCAACATTATAATAAGGTCTTGACTTGCAGTCAAAGGACCTATTTCGAATTCAGACAGATTGTTGGGATTTTTTTCTTCGACAAATTCAAACCCTAAAAATTCAGAAATGACCAGACAGAAGAACAAAACGAATTCAAACAATTAAAAAAAAAAAAAAAAAAAAAAAAAACGCAAAAAAGGCGCGAACACAATTTCTGTTAACAAAATTCATTTAATCAAAAGATTGATATGAAAACTGGTCGATAAATCTCGGTTTCAAAATTATAGCTTGAGTTTGTGACTTTTCAAATTACTTTCCATTTATGTTCCCATTTAGATAGGCTAAAAAAAAAAAAAAAAAAAAAAAAGGTCATCACAAGAATCGGTTTTAAGGAATTTATTTGATGTTTTTCGGAATATGAGATTTCGAGATTATTTTTTATTTTTTATTTTCTTATTTTTATTTTATTGATATTAATAATCGGAAACCGACTTATATCAAACAGTTATGAGCAGTCACGCCCGGGGCTCCTTCTTGAGAACCCTGCTGTGAACTATAACTTGCATTACGTATCGTTTTCAAGCAACAAATCATATGCGCAAATATTCGTACGTTGAATATTTCATGTGCACTTTAGACCACAAATAATGACTGTGAGTATCACCACTTTAATACTATCACCGGTCGCAACTATATTTTAGGTCATTTAGCCAGACGTGTTCTTCAAGTCTTCTCCGATTGGACCCGTGTTCATTTAATTCAAAATGATATTAATGTTCTGATCGAGGAATTATTTCTTTAATATATAACGGGCATTATTGTAATAGTTCATACCCTTAGCCCGTTAACACAATCAAGTAAAAAAAAAAAAAAAAAAAAAAAAACAAAAAAAACAAAAAAAAAAACACACACACACACACACACACACTAAGAAAGGTACATACAAACAGATTAACCATACAATTATCATGATCATCACACTTGACAATATGCTCGTTAAATTGCAAAAGCTTGCCAGACATAGAAAATTGTAGGCATACCGCATTCCGTGTATTCTTTTGTTCATTGTTGACCATACAAGCAGAAAGTGACAACTTCCTGATACAAGGATCCCCTATACATAACACTGTAATTACGGATTCAAGGGTATCCGATGTCCTCTTTGTTGTATGGAACCTTAAAGAAAATTTCAAGTTTAATCAACTATTCAAGTTTAATCAACCATTCATTTAAAATTTTGTTTTGTATTAATATCTTATTGAGTTAAGGAGGAGTTTACAAGTTTACTTTATAAATTCAAAGTTCAAAACACTTTTGTTTTGCACCTAACAATCTTATTGAGAGTAGGAACCTCCTTGAAATGAGTTTGTTCCCTTTAAGATATCCAAAATTGAACGAAGAACCATCAATTGGTATCGATGGCCAGTCTCTTTCATACAAAAAAAAACAACAAAAAACAAAAACAAAACAAACAATATTTTAGTATAACTTTACCACTCATTTAAGAAAAGTTTGGATACGCATGAGCGGCGCCTCAATCTTCGCAAGCGGCCTTAATATTTAAGTATTCAAGATAATACAATTTCATTGCATGCTTGCTTGCTCGCTTGCCTACTTATTTGATTGATTGATTAAATACTATTAAGTTGAGGAGTTGATTTATTTGGTATGCATTAACAGCTGGTTGCATCGTTTGGTATGCAAATAGGATGCATCATTTGGTATGCATTAACAGCTGGTTGCATCGTTTGGTATGCAAATAAGATGCATCATTTGGTATGCATTAACAGCTGGTTGCATCGTTTGGTATGCAAATAAGATGCATCATTTGGTATGCATTAACAGATGGTTGCATCGTTTGGTATGCAAATAAGATGCATCATTTGGTATGCATTAACAGCTGGTTGCATCGTTTGGTATGCAGATAAGATGCATCATTTGGTATGCGTTTTAAATAATTTGCATCGTTTGGAATGCAAATGAGATGACTTTATACACTCTCAGAACGCTGGTAAAAAAATGCATATTAAAACCAGTTGGTTAAAAATATTAACCAATAATGTATTAAAAAGAAAAGTTGGTTAAACGTGAAAAAGCATGGGTTGGTTAAAAAAGCCCAATTCCATTTTTAACCAATAGTTGGTTAAAAATATTGGTCACGTTAAAAACAACCAATGGGAAACGCGGATTTAACAAAGATACGCGCTCCGCTCCTCCCGCTAGAAATCTTGCGATTTTCATTTATACACGTAAGATATAGTGCGCCTATTCATTGCACGTACTTTGATCGCGACGACAACAGGGTTAATACACAAGCTGACTGCTGGTCTGGCTGGACCTATCTTGACAATCTGATCAAAGACAAGTATTGGTAGGTAGAAATGACTTGAAGAGTATAGGCCTGTGATATAGGACTAACATGCATTATGTTTTGGGCTACATGGCCAGTACGGTTCTTAATTATTTCGGTTGAGACGTTAGACCTAACGTTAGGTATTAAACTTGCTTGAAATTTATACAACTCCGGTCTAGAATCTAACATTAAATACTTCGCTCTCCAATCAGCTTGGTCTCGGACTAAGTCTTGAGGTCATAGATTTAGTTGGCTAAATATGTAGAACTACGTTAGAACCATCACTTGCATCTAAATTTAGCCTAAATATTTTTAGACCTCTCGATGTGGATATAGTCCAATAGGCCTAGAGTCTACTAGATTGGTTTAAGAGCGATGACCTTGGAATCTAAATGTAGAATCTAACATTAGGCCAACATCTCATTTCTATATTCTAGATTTATAGACCTCTAATTAGATCCAGTTAGATCTCACCTACTGGACTAGATTGTAACGTCTGAACCGAAGTAATGATATTGTACTGGACCAATACTTGGGCTACTGTAGTAGGCCTACTCTTTTTAGGCCAACAAATAATGCATGTAGTCTAATAATACAGGCATAACTCTTCATGTTATCTGTACCAATACTTTGATCAAATTGTCAAAAGGCCGGTCCAGTCCGGTCTATCGCTTGATTTTTTTTTTAACCAACCATGATTTATTAAAAAAAGAAATTAACCAATTAAGTATTAAAAAAATTTACCAACTAGTGTTGGTTAAAATATTTTAACCAACTTTTTATTAAAGTTTTAATACATAATTGGTTAAATTTTAATCAACTGGGGTTGGTTAACGCGTTTAACCAACAGTTGGTAAGTTCATATTTGAACCAACGGTTGGTTAAAATTTTGCCCGGTTGGTTAAAATTTTTCTGAGAGTGTATGTATTGAGTTAATTTGCGTTCTGGTACGCAAGTCAGAGGCATCATTTATTATTCAATTACACAATTTACATCGTTTACAATGCAGATGAGATTTTATTATTTTGTATACATTGAAGTCACTAGCGTCATTTGGTATACAAGTAAAAATGCATCATTTAGTATGCATTTAAATAATTTGCATAGTTTGGAATGCAAATGAGATGTACTGTTAATGTGTGCATTTAATTATGCATCATTTTGGTATGCATTTAAATAACTTGCGTCAATTGGCATGCAAGTATAAAGCGTCATTTGGTATGCAAGAAAGAATTATAAATTGGTATGCATTTAATTCATTGTGTGCGTTGAAATAACTTGCGTCAATTGGTATGCAATTATAAAGCCTCATTTGGTATGCAAGAAAGAAGTATAATTTGGTATGCATTTAAATAATAGACATCGAGATGTATCACTTTTGCGTGCATTGAAGTAACTTATGACAGTATGCAAGTAAGAAGCATCTTTTTTATTTTTTATTTGTGTATCAGTGGAGGTGACATGTGTGAAACTGGGGGGCTCAAAATTTCCATCAAATTTGTCTTTTTATTGTGACATCCCATACTGCATTCTTCATATTTTGGACTACCAACATGCATAGGTGCAGAAAGCTGGATTTTTATTGCATTTTATCTCATCTTTGAATGTGAAATTTGAAGTAATTTGGAGTGTGCCTCAAAGTTAATGCATAAGCTACAGTGTGTCCCAACCTATAGCAGCCTGTGTATGGGATTACCTATTGTACTTGTGTACTCAGTCTGGAGATCTACATGCGCATGCCAAGCTGATGTGAACTTTGAATTGAACTGGATTTGGAACTGATTGTACTCTTCATCCACAATTTGATTTGTTTATGGAGGCCTTAGATGATTTTTTCCTCATATTATTGATGGTGATGTATATACTTTGAATGCATTACAAATTTTTATCTTGACTTTCAAAATAAAACTTTCTTTGCATTTTGCGATTAGAGTGTCAGCATGGATCAGCATAGAAAGTCCCATCCTATGCTTCTGCTCTTTCTGCATAGCATTTTGTATGGTACACCTGACTCTCAATAACTTTCCCTCTATGCATCCAAGACCATCCACTTTTTCGAGCATTGACGGTCAAACCATGCTTGTATTGTCTACATACCATAGACCGAGGGTCTTCCAACACAACCTAGCCAAGCTGACCCTCCGTTCAACATCACTGTGACATCTTGCTGTCCTCCTCCTCCTCAGTGGTCAAGTGGAAATGAATCCTGGTCCTTCTGCGCAGGAATATCCATGTGCTATGTGTAGTAATGATGTTCAAGAAAATGACCATGCTATATTATGTGATAACTGCAATCACTGGTGTCATATTTCTTGTGTAGGTATCTCTTTGCAGTCCTATCAACACCTCGCAAATACATCAAAGAGCTTTGCCTGGAACTGTATCAAATGTGGTTCTACCAATGTCTCAGTAAACACATCACTGGATACATCTGATCTCTCTGATGAAAATGTCTTCTCTCCGCTGTATGATTTAGATGAAGATACAGCTGATGCTACAGCTCTCAACTGACATCTACTCCTATAGGAAGCCCTGATGGACTCACACTCCCCTGACCTGCATTCTCCAACGCAAAGACATCTACATCCCAGAAAGCGTCAGAAGGTCTTCAAAGTAATGGCTTTGAACTGTAATGGCATCAGGGAACATAAAGCGGGCTAACTTTCAATCAGCTATTGCACACCATGATCCAGATATCATAATGGGATGTGAATCAAAACTAGACGAGAATATTCCCTCGTACTCCATCTTCCCAAACGATTATGTTATTTTCGTAAAGACAGAAATCAATATGGAGGTGGTGTATTTATTGCAGTTAAGAATACACTAACAGTCAGTGGTTGCC
>CALNVZ010001263.1:475265-488721 GCA_940671915.1 Paracentrotus lividus
AGGGAAGGGGGGTTGCATTATAGACCCTATTTAGTACCTTACGATTTTAGTATTATAATGGAAGTATTTTCCAGTTTCCACTTAACCGACTGCCATGTCAATGATTCAGAAATCCTAAATGTCAAATTATTGAGATGTATTGTAATCGTTGAATTTTGAAGTTCAATTGTAAAATTATTACATTGATTAAAGAGAGCCAGTACTGCGCCATATACCAATCTGTACACAATTCTTGTTCTATTCATTTCTTTCTTGATTTGTCTTTTGTTCTTATGTATAAGGGAGATATAGAATATAAATTAACTTTCTAACGGAACGTATGTGGAGGAAGAAAGCAAGTTTTAAGTTTACGCGTGGGAAAGTGTGTTGCGCTTTGATGTTGAAGAACAAAAGAGACCGCGTTTCTATGATTGCCGACATGCGCGCGTATGACATATTTATGTAAATTACGCGGCGCTTTGATTAGTCGGCAAATTTGTAAACAGCTTTACAGTTCTCTATTTAAATGCATTCTCCCACGATTGGCTCAGGTGTACAATTTGACGCAAGGGTTGCTATCTTTTTATTCTCAGTTCGACATAATATATTGCAAGATTTCTAACATGACACGAAGTAATCAAAACATTCATTTAATCCTCTAATTCTTTCTTCTTTTCTTTGTCATTCTTTTTTTTTTCCTTTCATAATTTAGATCAAGAGTGGTGCGACCGCCCTATATCGACGTTATATTTAAGCCTATTGGAGCGCCGGCCATTCAATGGGCATCATTGCGAACTTGAGTGGGTGGAGCGTGCGGGGGGGGGGGGTGGTTAAAACATGGACCTCGCCTCGGCTTTCCAGCTTACTTTAACATCAAAATAATTTGAATAAGAATAAGAATACTAGGAAAGTGCCCCTTTATTTATTCAATATATCTTTTAAACCCCCAACTTTCCGGCTCGCTCTTCGCGCTCGCGGATACTACATCATAATGCACAGTTAACTCTAATTTTGAGCTCAAAATTTTATACCAATTCAGTAGGGGATAGAATGCACAATTAACTCAAATATAGGATTTCCCAGTCAGTTTCAGAAGTCCGTCGCTCCATTTGATAGTCGGTTCATTCGAGTTAGGACGATTTAGCTTTCAGTCAAATTTCCGGAGATCAGATTCCCTTTTACAGCAATCAATTGCATGTTTCACTTGTTCAATTTCCGATTAAGTGCACTATATACGTAAAACAGTAATTCAAATTAGCAGAGACGCTGTTATGATTGCGCAATACCGCCATAAGCAGCATTTAAATTCATTCCGAGTTTTCAACTTACAGTAATTAGCATTCAAATTAGGGCTTGAATTTATAGCTGCAGGAATTTTTTTTGTTTTTAATCATATAATTTGTTTTCATCAAATGTTTGCGAGTTGCTATTAGCACCAATTGTGAATGAGTATGTACCTTATATTACGGTTCATGAAATTATTTCTTTTTTACTACATTTTCTTTTTTACTCGTGTAACACTTTATCTTGCATAATTACATAATCAACACATAAAAACTCTTCCACATAACAAATGAATTCATGCACGTATTTTATGGGGGGGGGGTAGACGGACAGGGGGCGCCCAAAAGACGGAAAAGAGAAATTTAAAAAAAAAATGAAATAATTTAAAAAAAATAAAGAGAAAGGGAAAAAAAGAGGGGAAAAGGGAAGAAAGAAAGGGAAAACAGGGCGTCATAATGGCCGTCAATTCTACCTTAAATTTATGGGGCGCCAAATCAACTTTAAACTAAGGGACCGCCAAATAATCCTTAAACTTAGGGGCGCCATACTAATCCTAAATTAAGGGGGGGGCGCTTCGATCTTAAATTTAGGGGGCGCAAAATTGATCTTGAATTTAGGGGCGCCACATTGATCTTTAAATTAGGGGGCTCCAAGTTGACCTAACACATAAAGAATCTTAAATTTAGTTGGGCGCCACTTTGATCTTAAAATAGGGGTGCAAAATTGATCTAAAACCCAGGGGAGTCAAAGTGACCTGAAACTTTTGGGGCGCCAAATCGACCTGAAGCTAAGGGGGCGCAAAGCTGACATTAAACTTAGGGGCGACATGAATATTGGCGTTAATTCGATGTTAGATTCAGGGGCGCCAAATCGACCTTACATTTAGGGAGGTAAATCGACCTGAAGCTAAGGGGCGCCAGATTAACCTTAAACTTGGGGGCGCCATAGTGATATATTTGACATTTTATTCTAAAGTAATTAACCAGAGCTTAAAGAATAAAGAATATTCGTTTCATCACAACACTCAACAGTAAAGAAATTTTTTAAATGATGTAAAGCTCAATGAAAAGGAAATTTCATTTTTATTTTGTTTATTTATTTATTCTAATGGAATAGATATAGAGCTTCAGAAAAGAAATCGCTATCTTAAATGTTAATCTAAAAGTAACCGAGAGTTTAAATTTGCCAAATTGTATACCAACTTGGTTTAACCAATGTCAAAGTTGATTGCCTCAGCGCGGATTTAAATGCGGGAAAGCACGCATTCCAGCCGATTTACTAATTTGATTGCTTTTGAGGGGGATTTTGATTTGAAGGCTTTTAATACCAAAGCGAAAGAACTAAGTTGGAATTTGAATGATGAATTTGACGCTGTAGAAATATTTTGGGAATTTGAATGAACTGATTATCGAATGGAGTGGCGAATTTCCAAAACTGAGTGGGAAATCCTATATAAAAATCAAATATGCTAAATCTTAATGCACTATTATAACTCCGATATTTACTTCAAAACTTTCAGCTCGCCCTTCGCGTTCGCGGATACTAAATAGGGTCTATAATACAAAATTATCTACAATTTCTTATACTAAAAAGGGCCCCTTTATTCTATTTTTTTTTAACCCCAAATTTTCGGCTCGCGCGCTTCGCGCTAGCGGATACTAAACCATAATGCACAAATATCTCAAATTTTGAGCTCAAAAATTTCGGCTCGCGCTTCGCGCTTGCAGATACCAATAATTCAGGAGGGTAGGCCTACATAATGCGCAATTAACTCAAATTTTTACCTCAAAGTTTTCATCTTGAAGCTTATTCTTAACCGGAAGAATTTGCCGGTGAAATAAATTTTTCATTAAATAAAGACAGAACAAAAACAGTTGCGGAAGAAATTATTTAGTTATGGACTGTTAAACGGCCCGACTTTAGAAGCGAAACTAATTCTTTCAGTAGAAGTCGCCGTTGATAAGTTTGTGATATAAATTCTCCGAAAATCAAAATTTAACAGCAGGTTATTCATGGGTGACCAAAGCACAGTCCCCAACTATGTTAATCCATTCGCTCTGGCAGTAATATCTCAATTTTCGGAATAACGAACCTTTTTCTATTTTCGGAATAACGAACCTTATTCTATTATTGGAAAAACAAACCTTATTCTATTTTCGGAATAACGAACCTTGTTCTATTTTCGGAATAACGAACCATTTTCTATTTTAGGAATAACGAACACAACCCCCCCCCCCTGCGGGACTACCGACCTGCAGCACGGCGCGGACCAATCAGACCAGCGGACTATCGGGCTATAGCGATTGCGGGGGGGGGGGGGGTCTAAAATTATGAACTTCAATATCAACAACAAAAAATGCAAGCTCTCCTCTATTTTCCCTATTATAATCTATTAATGTTATATTGTTATTATTTAATGAATAATTTTCATAAAAACGGACTGGTTCAGAAACTACTAAAACAGCCTATCGAGAAAAGCCCCCCCCCCCCCGGTGTCCGAATGGGTGGTTTAATTTTACTCCCCCCCTCAACCCACCCTTTCGAGAAAAGTCCCCCCCCCCGAGTGTCCACGAAAAGGGTGCGGCCATCCCCGCTCCACCCACGCTCCGCGAACGCAGACGATCGTTGCAAGCCGCCTTATTTATACCACTTTCATACCTTCTATTGCTTTGGGCCCCATTGCATAAAGAGTTAATATTATAGTAACTGCCATCAACAGCCAATCAAAATGCAGTTTTTCTTGAATGTTACCATTGATGGCACAAAGGTTACTATAATAGTAACTTTTTATGCAACAGGGATATTTATGTGAATCTTATTTCTTTTCTTTTTTTTAAATCTTAAACAGATCTTGTCGAGAGTGATCTAGCATATACCCAAGCAATCACTGGTAATGGAAGAGAGAGTTATGCTGGTAAAGAGGTTCTTATTCTTCGAGGTGGAGACGGGGGTATTCTACATGAAGTACTCAAGGAGAATCCGAAGTTTATTACCATGGTGGAGATATCCTTTTGATAAGAAATAAGTAGAGTCATGATTCTGTGTTAGAACTTGAGGATTGAGAGAGAGTTAAAGAAATAGCCACTTTGTTATACAAATAATAATGCTATATATATTAAATACTTGGATTTATAATATAAACACAACACAAAAAGAAAGTTCCCCCTATTTCAGATATCAATCATTTTTGAACCAGGACAAATTTCAAAAATCTAATTATATTGTCCATGTAGGGAATTTAAGTAACTACAATGGGAACGAATTTTAACAAAAATTATCAAGTCATGCTTCAGTGAGCAATGGTTGAATGCAAAAATGTCATTTTTTGAAGTTCGCAAGCAAAAAAAAAGGTAACTTTTTCAATGATTCAATGATTCAATGATAACGGACCCATTTTCAGATTTCAAACCTTTTACACGTCACAATGTAAGCAAAAGGTGCTTAACAGTATAGGGAAACGAAATTTGCGTCAAATTTCACGGTTGAGTGAGCATGCAGCAAAAATTGCCCAAACTGCAATTTTTACATCTTTGCCATGGTATATTTGATCAAATATGATGGAATTCCTGTTGTGGAAGTGCATGCAACCAATATCCATTCATTCACGGTTGAATGAACCTATGAAACAATACAAAAATCGGCCATTTTAGAATTACGAATAGTCATTGTAGTAATTTTGTGCACTAGAAAGCATCGCAATAACATTTTTTGTCTTATATTTATATTATTTAAGCACGTGTCAATGATCCTATGGCATTTATTTACAAATTAATGTTTCAGTGAGCACGTGAGACTGGAAAGCCCTTTTCTCACGTACGGACTAAAATTCAAATTCTTACTTTGATTGAGTATAACAATTCTTTTTGGAGAGTACCTTTGATTTTATTTTCATAATAATCCCGATGTTTCACGCCTCAGTGGGCACAAGAAACAAGAAAATCATGAAAATGAGAAGAAAGTTTGAGGCTTTGTCATGGTTCAGTGACTTTTCGAATACGTAATTTGAATAAAGATCCGGTTAGTTAGAGACCAGTTGAAGATATATGCAAAGTTTCATAAAATAATTCACAGTCAAATGGACAAAAACTGACAATTAAAATATGCCAAATTTCACTTTTGTTAAACCTCTGTACATAAAGTCAATGGAGGAGGAAATCAATACCTGACAATGTGAAATTCGGCCAATTTCATTGATGATTATTGTTGATTCTACTGCGAGTTATGTCACGAAACTTGGCACACAGCTTCAACTGATCTCTAACTAACATCATATGTATTCAAATTTCGTATTCGAAAAGTCACTTAACCATGACGCAGCCCCAAACTATATTCTCATTTGCATGATTTTCTTGTATCTCTGAGGCGTGAAACATCGGGAATTTTTGTGAAAATAAGATCAAAAGTACTCCCCAAAAGAATTGTTATATTCAATCAAAGTAAGAATTTGAACTTTAGTCCATACGTGAGAAAAGGGCTTTTCCAGTCTTACGTGCTCACTGAAGCATGAATTTGTAAATAAATGCCATATGATCATTGACACGTGCACAAAAAATATAAATACAACCCCAAAACTGTTATTGAGATGCTTTCTAGTGAGTAAAATTACTGCAATGCATTTTCGTAATTCTAAAATGGCCTATTTTTGGGTTGTTTGATGGGTTCGATCATTCAACCGTGAATGAATGGATATTGATTGCATACACTTCCAAAACAGGAATTCTATCATATTTGATCGATTATACGATGGCAAAGAAGTAAAAATCGCACTTTGGGCATTTTTGCTGCATGCTCACTCAACCGTAAAATTTGACGCAAATTTCGTTTCCGTATATTGGGAAGCACGTTTTGCATACATCCTGACGTGTAAAATGTTTAAAATCTGAAAATGGGTCCGTTATCATTGAATCAAAGTTGCCATTTTTGGCTTGCGAACTTCAAAAAATGACATTTTTGCATTCAACCATTGCTTACTGAAGCATGACTTGATGATTTTTCCTAAAATTCGCTCCCATTGTGGCTTATTGAATTTCCTACATGGACATATAATTAGATTTTTGACATTCTTCCTGGTTAAAGGGATTTAGTAACTTCCAAAAACAAGTGCAAAAGAGATCGAAATGAATAGAATTCTATCGCTCTGACCGTAAAAACAAACTACTGCAAGTTTCAGATCAAATGCAAGTCATTTACTATCTTAAAACAGTGAAATTTCAAACGCGGCCGAGGATACGGCTGCGCATGAACAATCTATACCGCTTCGTTGCACGCTAAGCCGCCCGGTAGGCACGGGGACTTGACAACAGGAAATGCTGTGAAAACCACGTGCGTTGAAACGCACGCGGTTTTGTAAAGCGTCTCGAGGCGGGTTAGAAAATTTGAGTATAAAATCGTAGATATCTCGAAAGTAGAGAAAGCAAGTAGACTGCAATTTTTAAGGAATGAGCTAAATCCAATAAATTGCAATTTGAATATCATTCAATGTTACTGCATCCCTTTAAAAAATGATTGATATCTGAAATAGGGGGAACTTTCTTTTTGTTTTGTGTTCATATCCCTAAGCTTGAATTTGTTTCAAAGCTATTTATTCATAATCATTATCTCTGGTTAACCCGTCCTTTGCGGAAACTTTTTTTTAACGTTTGAAAGAATTCACTAGTTAACAAATTAAAGTTGTCGGTTTACCAAATTTAAATTGGGAGACATGACTCTCTTATGTTTATTGAGCAATGTAGGTGCCTATTCAAACAGACGCTTTAGTGCAATAGCTTTGTTGACTTGATCGTCCAAATACCTTTTTCTGACTTCCCAACAGAGAATATATGCTAACCAAAGTTTGAAGTGTGTACCATGATTATGTTACCAGCTTTGTACTTGACTATCTGTCTTTCTCTCTTTGTCTATCTCTTTCTGTGTCTGCTCCTCTCTCTCCCACCTCCCTCAATCTCTCTATATGTTCTCTTTCTCTATCTGTCATGTCTGTTTCCCTCTGTGTGTCTCTATCTCTATCTCTGTTTCCACTTCTCTCTTTCCCTCTGTTTCCACTTCTCTCTTCCCCTCTGTTTCCACTTCTCTCTTTCCCTCTGTTTCCACTTCTCTCTTTCCACTCTGCTTTTCCTCGTTCCAACTTCTCTTTCCCTCTGTTTCCACTTCTCTCTCTCCCTCTGTTCCACTTCTACTCTCTTCCCCTCTGTTTCCACTTCTCTCTTCCGCTCTGTTTCCACTATCTGCTCTTCTCCTCCTGTTTCCACTTTCTCTCTTTCCTCTGTTTCCACTTCTCTTCCTCGTCCACTCTTTTCCACTCTCGTCTTCCCTCTGTTTCCAACTTCTCTCTTTCCCTCTGTTTCCACTTCTCTCTTTCCCTCTGTTTCCACTTCCTCTCTTCCCCTCTGTTTCCACTTCTCTCTTTCCCTCTGTTCCGTTCTCTGCTTTCTCTCATGTTTCCACTTCTCTCTTTCCCTCTGTTTCCACTTCTCTCTCTCGCCTCTGTTTCCCGACTTCTCTCTTCCCTCTGTTTCGCACTTCTCTCTCCCTCTGTTTCCACTTCTCTCTTCCCTCTGTTTCCACTTCTCTCATCTCCCTCTGTTTCCACTTCCTCTCTTCCCTCTGTTTCCAACTTCTCTCTTTCCTGCCGTTTCTACTTCTTTCCTTCCCTCTGTTCTCTTTCTCTTCCTATTTCCTACATTATATGTGTCCCTCTTTGTCTCTAGCTTTATTTTTCTCTGCCTCTATTGCCTTTCCTTTTTTCTCTCTATCTATTTACTTTCTCTCCATGTATTTATCTCTGTGTTAGTCTGCTTCTGTCTCTCTCTCTCTGTTATCATTCACGATTTGCTCTTGAATCCTTAATTGTAGGCCAAATATGGAATTTGAACTGTGCCCAGATGTTTTCAACTATCAAAGCTCTCCATTCCGATGTAGATAATTAATGAGCTCTTATTTTGTTTGGAGTTCTATGTAAGTGCATATTATTTATGTGGGTTATTTTTTTCTCTCAGTAACAGCATGGTCATGTAAGCTGTGATCCAAGTGAAGGTAATTGGTACCTGGTAGAGATTATTTTTTAGCAAATAACACATGTTTTAGTAAATGCAATTGTACACAAATGCAATTTGATTTTAAATCATTTTATTCAAATTAGAATTAATTTTTCTCCAGGCTGACAAAATAACAAACACAGTATTTTGCGGTTATGCGTGGCTTTATTGAAACTTTGTGATGGACGCTTAATTGCCAATTATCATTTGAGGTGTCAGAACAAAATATCACATAATATATATATAATAACATCAATCAACAGATATCAGCCTCCCCGCCTATGCAATCGAGTAAGGCCTAAAGTATATCATTCAATTTCATCGTAAACAGATAACAGCCTCCCCGCCTATGCAATCGAGTAAGGCCTAAATGTATATCATTCAATTTCATTTCATGTATGTGTTATTGCCCAACAGGATAATTTATTTACGTTAACATTATACCATCCCCCCGCCTATGAAATCGAGTGAGACATAAAACCATGTTACCAGCCTGCCCGCCTCTGAAATCGAGTCAGGCCAAAACGTATTACTAGCATATATACCGTCTCCCCGCCTCTGAAATCGAGTGAGACATAAATCTATAATGTATCGACCTCCCCGCCTCTGAAATCGAGTGAGGCCTAAACATAGTATACCCTGCAATAACACAGAACAGATATAACACATTACATCAAATCATCATAAACCCATATACCAGCCTCGCCGCCTGTAAGATCAGGTGAGGCGTAACATAAAACGTGACACCCTAATTTACTTCCGGTTACAGAGATTGAGAATTAATATGTAGGTACAACTAGGTCCGCCCGCATCAAATCGAATTGGGCCGGAAACCTATGAATTGACATGCGAACAAATTCAACTAAATATATATGGCACGCCCCTCGCCTGTAAAAATCGAGTGGGGTCAAAAATTATCAGATGACAAGTGATCACTAGACTTGAACACGACCATGCGATTATTCCACAGCTTGTGCTCTGAAACCACGCATTTTTTCAGCGTACATGTACATATTACACGGTCCATCTAAAACGGGGGTAAACCAACCACTTTTGGAAATTCCCCTATCACACTTTGTGCACGACGTTAATATATAAATCAGTGTGTGACTTTGCCAAATTAATTTGACCACACTGTATTCAATTGATAAAATCATATCCATCACAGGATCACATAAATCAGTATTATTTCATGTACTGATTATCTTTCGTCTCTATTGCCACAATGCTCATAATTATCCCATATGGCAAATCGAGACAATTTAATCAAACAAGACACGGTTGACTCCTGTCACTCAACCCTGAAATATTTATCAAGGCATAAAAACAAGCCTTTTAGCCTTGTACACCCAGTACAAACCAGTCCATTCCTTTTTTTTTTTTTTTTTTTTTTTTAACGAACTGGAGCTCTACTAGCACGAATTTTTCGTACGTAAGACAAATCGGATAACATTGAAACTCTGCACATTTATGAAGGTAGCCATGAGTATAAAATTAGCATTATTATACCAAAAATCATTTTGCCCCGTCCCCGTCCGATAAAGCATTATCGGATCTATTTCCCTAACCCAGCCCTTGCCCGGGGTAAAAAACCAGCTTGGACCCGACAGGGCCCAAAGTTCTGGAAAACCATTGGCCTAACACCAACCCACCCTTAAATCCAATCATTATTTCTCTCAAAATATATTCGACTGAATCAATTTCCATTACAGCTTATATAGAAATTACAATACTATTCATTTAACTTCAATTCCAATATCACAATGTAATAGTAAGCGCTATATCGAACGCCTTATGTGAAGCGCATACAAAATGATCAGTGAGTATCAACATTATTATGCATCGTTTCCAATGATATATATACATCTGCAAAACTCTCTTCTGGTCTTTGAAAACACAATGTATTACTTTCATTACCCAATGGTATAACGAAAAATAAACGTACCAGATATCTCTTTTTACCCATACACCCTAGCAATAGTGCTAGAGTTTCATGAAGACCAGTGCCAATCATTATCAAAGCCATTACATTATATATCATAATATCCCGTTAATACATTCAACTGCCATCCCGCACTTACAGTGCATATTTCCACTCCTGAGAGAATCAAAAACTGGTCTTCGAATAGACCCATAATCAACACATTAGTTAGCTTTCGCATGCTACGAAATATTAATTGTAGCACCTTAGCAAGGTAACTCTTTGAAGCTAAATTATCTGTACTCAAAGAACATAATCACATGCTATACCAAATACCAAATCCACGACCTCAGCGTGGTTAAATAATTCAACTACGACACCTCCTGCACCCAACTGTCCAATACCAACGTCAAATATTGCGCGGACATCCGCTACTTCACATCAATCCTTTATTTCTGTATGTGCATATATAGCCACCAATCACTTCTTGCTTTAACCATCATACAAGAAAACTCATTTTAAGGTTGGAGATATGATAATGGGAGGTGGTGGGCAAATTGTTTACACTGTCAACAAATAAGTGTCTATCACTTACGCAAACCACGCGACGAGAAATGATGCTTATCAGCGCTGTTTGTCAAGAATCCATGACAATAATGCTCCGCGGCAATTGCTCCGCCGACAATAACTCGCAAAAAGTGACATTGCTCCGCTATACGCTGACACTTTGCTGCCGCGACATTTAGCTTTCCGACGTCAAATGCGGTCCTGGCGTCAATTGCCTTCCGCCGACAACTTGCTCCTCCGACACTCTGCTCCGCCCGACATCTTGCTCCGCCGACAATTGCTCCGCCCGACAATTTTACTACCGCCGGCAATTGCTCCGCAGGACAATTTGCTCCGCCTGACAATCGCTCCGGAATCTTGGACAAAATGCCTCCGGCGACATTGCTCCCCGAACGACAAAATTGCTCCGCCGTGACAATTGCTCCAGCCGACTATTGCTACCGCGGCAATTGCTCCGCGACAATTGCTCCGAACCCGACAATTGCTTCCCGCAGACATTTGCTCGCGCTAATGACCGACAATTGCTCCGCCGACATTGCTCCGCCGGAACAAGATAGCTGAGGCTTAAATCTGTTTCCATTGCAAACCAATTTGTCTCAATGTGGGCTGACGCAAATGCCTCCAAAACTCCAAGAAACGAGCAACCTTTTTTTTAGACGAGAGAGAGGATAAAGAGCGTTTGTCATTGCTGCAAGCTTCTTCTCTATTTGTCGATCTTTATTACTCTTTTGAGATTAATAGATATAATAGTGCCTTACCTTTCATAGTCATGCATCGTAAATCACGTGAGCGCAAAGCGCAATTAACTTTAATTTACACATTCAATAATTCGGATGCCAGAGCAGTCCTGATCTATTTTGTTAGGCATTTTCATGGCTGTATAAATGCTAGAATGAGAGAGCTGAACGAAAAAATCGGCAAATGAATGCTTTGAAAAACATGCAAGTTATGGCCACTCCACCCTCGCCCCATGCCCTCACCCCCCAAAGGAACCAATTGTACATTACAATCACTTTAATCATTTATATTTGGCTTTTCAATTTTATACGTAATCTCAATATACTTGAGGGGAAAATGCGAGGATGAGAAAAAGGAGGGCATAGACTTGAATTTCTCTTTTTCCTCGCTTCAATGTAAAAGGCGAGTTAAAAACTTTTGGAAATAGAATAAACCTTTTTGAAAACTGTAATATATTATTCAAGTGTGTAAATTAGGGATTCGGCTACATGTCACCTATCGTTTTGGGGTGTGTTTCTTTGATCGGTTTTTCTTGTATTTAAAAAATAAAAAATCATTTCGTTTTTGTTTGTTTACTTGGGGCGCGATCTTTTTTATATAAGGCCTGTTAATAAAGTGATATAAAAAGTGGTTTGAAACTAATTATGTAATGCTGCCAGTCACACAAGACACTTACGTATAGTTACGTCCAATTGCGTCAAAAATTATTTTCTTTTCCTTCGGCTCCCCCGGATGCTTCCGTCAATAGTCCATGCAGTGAAAAGAGCTGATAATTTTCGTTCATTCCCAATAAAAAAAGAATGGCCATATAGAAATGATAGAATAGAAGATTGAAATAAGATTTAAAAACACACAAATACGTAACTATCCGTAAGTGTCGTGATGACTGCAGCATTACATTCTTCTCTTCTTCTCTCTCTCTTCTCTCTCTCTCTCTCTATCTCTCTCCTAATCTCCGCTTCCCGTTTTTAGTTATTTATTTATATTTTATTTTTTTTTTGGGGGGGGGGGGGTGGGGTGGGAGGTGCTTTGCCTCTGGATCAACATCTGTTTTGCCACTGTTTGCCTTCCTTCAGCCCTTTGTTTTGTAGGTTAACCTACCAACTTTTGCTTTTGGGGTGGGACTCTGAGCCATATAACTGGCAGAAATAGGCAAAGGTGATCTATTAGGCGACGGTCTTATAAAAAAAAAAACACTCATTGACGAGAGAAATAAGATTAAACGTTTGTTCATATAATTTTTTCAATAACAAATTTCGCAGTTATCGGTATATTAACGTTAATGTAAATCCCGCAAGTGTTCAGAAGTAAAGTCCGGAAGTTTCGTAAAGTCGGAAAAACAAAAGACGCATCAACTCGTAAGTTATCCGTAAGTGGACGCACCAGTGTCGTATCCCTGGTCGACTAAATTCGTCACATCCTGCCATACTTGTCCGTATATTTTAATAATTATGAGGCGTAAAAGTGTGGGGATGTCGCAGCTCTGGAAAAAATGACTTTTTGTGACGCAAAACGCCGACTTAACTATCCGTAGGGGAGTCCTGGTGTGAACTGAGCCATTTAGCGGAGCAAATGTCGGCGGCAGCAATGTTCCCTGTCCCCCCGGGAAAAAGGAGCCAAAATTGTCGGCGGAGCATTTATGTCTTTTGCAGTAACAATTTTGCTGGCGGAGCAAATCGCGGCGGACAAGATGTTTCGCGGAGCAATTTTGTCGGCGGCATGACAATGTCGGGCGGAGCATAATCTGCGGAGCAATTGCCGGCGGAAATGCAATTGTTCCGCCGAGCATTTGTGTTGGGGCGGGAGCAAATGTCGCCGGAATGGCATTTTGTCGCAACTTTCCCGGTAAGCGAATTGTCGGCTGGAGCAAATGTTCCGGTTGGATGGGCAAAATGTCACGGCGGAGTATTTGTCGGGCTCAGGAGCAATTGGT
>CALNVZ010001263.1:488746-517122 GCA_940671915.1 Paracentrotus lividus
TAAGAACTTCCAAATTATCACTATAGGTGTCACAACATAACATTCGCACCTAATGAATCCTTGTAAACATATAGCCTGCCAGCTTCCCCGTCTATGCAATCGGGTTAAGCCAATACCATTTTGCTACATTTCTATAATAGCGTGCAATAAAGCTATCTATAAAACGTACGGGTCTGCCCGCCTCTGAAATCGGGTCAGCCCTAAAAGTATGATCACGTACAATCCCCCCGCCTTTGCCATCGAGTGAGACTTAAAGCTTTGTTCATATGTACCACCCTCCTGCCTATAAAACCGATACAAGCTTAAACATTATTTCCTATTGACCGAAAGCGTTACATAACGCGCTCCTATATATGTATATATCCATAACACACGCACATAATACATATACATATTATGCACACATAATAATATTATGTCATTGGCCAAATAATCCTTGTCTACAAAATACATCGACAAATCAAATTTTTACGCACAATCCCCCCGCCTTTGCCATCCAGTGAGACCTAAAGCTTTGTACCACCTCCTGCCTATAAAACCGACACAGGCCTAAACATTTACATGTATTTCGTATTGACCCGGGGTGTTACATAACACACTCCAACATATATATGTATATATACATATCTATCCATAACATATATAGGCCTACATGTATTACATCATTGTCTGTGGACAATTTAACAAATACATCGACGTAACCAAACGTCACATTCAATCCCCCCGCTTTTGCAATCGAGTGAGACTTAAAGCTTTGTTCATATGCACCTACCCTCCTGACTATGAAACCAAGACAGGCCAAAACATACATCTCGTATTAGCCCAAGCTGTAAAGTGACACACACATACGCATATCATACATGTATATATCCATAACATATATATATTCCTGACCCAATAACTTTTGTGTAAGGCCAATATATCATATACATCGACAAACTAAACAAATTTTCTTCCGAATTATGGTCGTTTTGCTAACTACCGCTTGGCAACCAAAACTCGGCCTCCCCGCCTCTGAAATCGAGTGAAGCCTTGACATAGATTTTATATTGACTCGGAAAGCTTTACCTGAAAAAACACTATGCCATATACTTTAGCAAAACACGAATACAATTTTCAACAATCATTGCTGCTAGGGTAATAGGAAAATCATGCATCAAACCAGCAAGTTCCCAATTATTAGACCAAACCTCTATGGATTGCTTAATAAAGGCTAACCTATTTGACAATGGGGATTCAGAGAGGCAACCAGATTACCCCAATTTGAATGCTGACACAATGATTAAAAATATGTTTCTATACCATTTGGCCAACGAAAAACATTACGCCTGAATAATTTGACGAACGAATTTCAAGCACATAGCCGAAAACATGATCACCACATTGCCAATTTGCTGCACCAGTGACCAATTCATAGGCTCTTAACAGATTCTTTCATAAAAGGGGGTCATATGACCTTCCATAGCTAGCCAAATAGAAGCCTACAATACCACTACACCATCGGTGTTACACACTTAACGTGAGTCCTAAGTCGCTCAAAATAAAACTCCGCCACAACTTTGCCTTTCAAACACATGCCATGTAGCTGACAGCTACTAGTAATCGATTGACAGCATTAAAACGTATGCCAATTTCATAAACATATGTACCACATTTCCCTGTAGGCCCATTAAGCCTAGTAAAATCAACGAATTTAAGCGCTGATCCTCCTTAACGAAGGTACACTGTAATTGGGAGTTACATGAAATATGTTTGGTATAAATAAAGCACCTGTTATACTACAATGCCAACAATAAACGCTAAACATTGTTATGTAAAATACTCCGCTGAAAATCTTTGAAAGGCAAGACATAACGCCACTTATAAGGCACACAATTATAGCCATTTCATTAATTAATTAGTTTTTCCAATCGATTAAACCTTTGTGGTTAATGGCATTTCAACATGTTTGTTTCAGTGTGGCGTTTCTGAGATTATCCAAAATTTACATTTATTTTGAGGACAGCACTCCCATAATGCTGAGAGAAGATTGATCGAGTTGAGACATAGGCTCTTTTACAAGATTCACAATTAGCGATGTGGTGTTTTACTTCCTTGCTAATTCTGTCTCTCCAAACTTGCGAGAAGCAAGTGCTTGCTGTCGCGTAGGCTCTTGACCATTCATGGCACCACATTAAAGGGATGTGCCGGCTTCCTAATCATATTTTTTGACGCCAGGCATGCCAGGCAAAGCTCAAGGCATGGCGGTTCATCTCGGACAGTATTCTGTCCAACTTGCTCTAAACAATATGCGTTCACCCTCTACCGTACTTCCAATATAGTTTCATGCCTGGATTTCTCCTGTAAACGCGTTCCCTTAGAACTCTTAGGCTCCACTCGAGCACAAACTACTGGTTACTGTATAGCAAGGCATCCTTGAACTTGCTTCCACTGTGCTATTACGATCTATCAATTGATTTTGCCGCCCATAAACCTTCCCTAATCCACGGCAAGCTTCCACTAGGGCTTAGTCGAATAGCACTCCCACTGTGCTCTGGGTTCTCCAAACCAATGATAGCTCTGATCACTGCATGGTTACTGCAAAGAAACAAAAAAGACACCTGGGCACAATCTGAGTTCGCAAAGAATATCGTGTTAATTTGTCTTGCATTGCTTAAAATGATTGTCAAACAATTCCACCAATGCCATAATTGATTCATTATAAAATAAATGCCTCACAAAGTAAGGCTCCATACTAAGTCAAGTTTTGCAACCTCTGCCAAAGTTACGTTTTTCCTTTCTTTTAAATTCATTTATCCATACATTTTATGTAAATCCTTCACATACCAACTTAATCCATCAAATCCCCTTAAAGGCAATGTTTTTAAATCCATAATGCCAAATTAAAGGCCATTTCTTCCAAAGTGCCTAGCCTACCCATAAGGTAAAGGATTCATAAGGTTTTAGATATGGGCTAGAGCAAAAAATTAGCCCGAAATATTCACTCGGATATGGTCTAGTGTTATTCAATTGTCTAAATGTAAGTAACAAGTTTCCATCTAGCCTGTATTGACCTGCAGCCATTGTTGCCGAGTCGAAACGCAACGGGCGTGGGACTACATAATGTATCGTAATTCGAGACTTTCATCTCTTTCACATCCAATTTCCAACTCTTTTTCCTACGATCATGCACATTGTAGTCCAAGCTTCCCAAAACAATCCAATGAAATTAACATTATCATTGAACTCTATGTGTAAATAGAACCCACCCAATAATCTTTTGGCATAGGCTACATGTCTCTATTTAATTGACAAACAGCAAATACCTGCTTATTTTGGCCAATAGCTGCATATATTCACTTCCAATGAATTTCAGAATCATTCAGTACATTAGGCCTATATATAGCCTAAATATCTAATTGTTTTTAGATAGCGCTTAACACCTGGACGTCAATCATCTTCTAATGATAATTCATTTTGAGACAGTTAGCTTACTAGAACAAAGCGTTACTTAGCACTTTGTAACTACTAAAATGAACAAAAGGGAAATATACTACGACCTGCCATAAGCAGCTTGAACTCGTCTTTCTCGTATTTTCCTCCGGCGTCTGGAAGCTAACGTGTCTGAAATACTGGTGTGTAGAGCCTCACACTGAAGCACTATAATCCAGTCTCACCAGGTACCATTTATTGTTTATCCCAGTGATATAAATCCCAGTCCACCAAAAAAATGCACAACCACCCGGTAGCCACCTAATATCCATATTTCCAGCGCTATCATTCCGAAAACACTTGCAAATTTTTGACTCAAACAAATAAGTGTCCTATCACAAGCAAACCACGACGAAGAATGATGCATTATCAGCCGCTGTTTGTAAGCGTTGCAGAAATAAACGCGCACATTCCAATCCGCATAGACCACCTGTTTACGCAGGAAGCGTTAACAATAGGTGGATTCACACCTACCCGATCAGGAAAAATTCTCGAAATTTACGAGAACTGTTTCAATCACCAAAATACCCGTAAATTGTTCTTTGTGTTCACATCTGCCCGAACCGTCTTTTTCCAGGGAAAATACCCGAAGTTATAAACAAGGGAAGAAATAAGAAAAACAAAGAAATACATAAGACTAAAGCGGGGAAAGAAGGAAAAACAAAGAAATACATATGGAACGAAAAGAAAAAAGGAAAAACAAAGAAATAAATAAGGAAAGAGAAGAAAGAAGGAAAAACAAAGAAATACATAAGGAAAGAGAAGAAAGAAGGATAAAACAAAGAAATACATAAGAAAAGCGGGAAAGAAGGAAAAACAAAGAAATACATAAGGAATGAGAAAAAAGAAGGAAAAACAAAGAAATACATAAGGAAAGAGAAGAAAGAAGGAAAAACAAAGAAATAAATAAGGAAAGAGACGAAAGAAGGAAAAACAAAGAAATACATAAGAAAAAGAAAGGGGGAATAGAAAGTTCCCGTAATTTATGTTCACACTACAAAAGTTCCCACGACCTTGGCGAAACTACGCGTAGTTTCGACGAAGTACCTACTAATTTACGGGAATTTATCTTCGGGAATATTACGCGTAGTTTGGTTTCACACTTGCAAAATTACGCGTAGTTTGTGATCGGGGTAAAAATACCCGATCAGAGATTACGGGAACTTTTCCAGATCGGGCAGGTGTGAATCCACCTAATCAATACCCGCGTATGTTACATTCCGGGCGCGCCAACGGTTCAATAGAACTGGGTCAACAATAAATGCGTACATTACATTCCTGGCGCCCCATTTCAACATGTAAACATGTTGATCAACCCACATTTTATCAGCCATTTAATAAACCATTTTAAATCGTCTTTGACTCTTTAAATTTCATTATTGTTTTATTTTATGTAAGCAAAATATGAAAAAATGCACATTTGTTATTCAGCTCCATGTACATAATAATTATAGTAACAGTATACATGAAATTTCTATTTGTGTCATTTCTCATTTAGATAAAATGCTCAAGGTGCTTTTCCTGCTATATATAAGTCTACAAGGCATTTTCCTGCTACATGTACACCTTTTAAAGTTGCAAGGACGAAAACAGATCATTTGAAATTTCTTTTGGTACACCTGTAGCATTAAAAATTACGTTACAAGTTTCAATTGTTAATTCATTTCATGTTTAATATGTATATTATGATATCTTGTTTGTTTGACCCTTAACCCTTGACCTTACATTGACCACGTTGTCATAGACGCAAAACACCTAAGGGGAATCTGCTATGACTCCATGGATTAACTGACGGGCGATAATTATGAGGTTAGTGAACTTTATTGCTTCAGATTGAATTAAATTTGACTTTTTCAGTGATCTAAATTAATTACTTTCATTGTAAATAAGTAACTTTGGGGAATCTCTAAAAATACATGTATGATCTGAGAGGGCCCTACATGTTCCCAGTTTACATTGTGTAATCATGAAGCCCTGAAGTGTATTTCAAAAGTGTCATTATATGCTTCAGAAAAAGTGAAATATATACCGGGAAAGAGACTTATAGAAATGCACTGAATATACCCTGACATGGATCAGTAAATGGCTATATTCAGTCCTACAGTGTACATGTTGATGCATGTATTGTCAAAATAACATAAAATTTTGCAAAACCTTTGCATTCCTGACTTTATCTACAGTGCATCATACTTAATATCATTATACAACACAAACATTTAAATCAAGCCTCCATGGCCATAAGGTATCAAATCCAAATGAATATTTTTCAATTTTACATGGATGAACACAAACATTTATGTTTTTTTTTGTAAGGATACAAAGTTACAACCTTACAAGCCATTAATCTTTTGGAAATGCTTTCTTTGCTGGCAAATAAACTTTTGTGTATACTTACAAAAGGATGATACAGTGGAAACTTGTTGTAATGAGGTCATCGGGACCATAGAAATGAAATTGTTATATAGGGAATCTCGTTATATCAGGGTAAAAAAAAAAAAAAATACAAAGATCTAGGACCAGCAAAATTATCTCATTATTATCAGGAACCTCATTTTATCAGATCTATTATAACGAGTTTCCACTGTATGAAATGTGAAACAATCCCAACTGTCAACACTTTCAGACTCCCCAAAGTGCCAATTAGTATATAGAGGTTCCCAGTGATGTCATCATTCATCCATGTTGGTGGGCTAAACAATAAAAAACATGTCCATCAAACCGTGATAAATCATTGTTTTCAGGTCTGGTGCACCGGTACCTTATTGTTTTGCCCACCAACATGGCTGATTGTGACGTCACGTGAAATCGCTCTAGTATTAGGCATAGCACAGATAAAATGTGATGAACACATTGGCCCGAATTCACAAAGGTGGATTCTGCAAAATCCATGGTTTCAACCCTGGGTTTAACCTAGGGTTGGACTTAGGATTTTCAATATGGTATTTACAAAGGTGGACTTGACTGAATCCAAAGATCCAGAGTGTCATAAAACGTCATAATTTGGGTCAACTGTTGGTGAATCATAAACTGGTGGATCCGTGGAGCCGTCGATTAAAAAACCCATGGATCAACGGATCCGTGGATTTTGCTGAATCCTCCTTTGTGAATTCGGGCCATTATGTATACAGACTGTACAATGTTGAAACTATTAAAACTTGATATACGCATTATCAGGTCACACATTGTAAGTGGAATGACACATCAACATGTACATATTTATAATTTCTTTCTATATTAACTTTAATATCAAAAGGTTAAAGTAGCTGATTGTATTCCCATCATGCAACAGTACATCGCAGAGGGCAAGATGTTTGATTACATCATCAAAGACCTCACAACAATACCAATCACCACAGAACCAAGAGGTAATATACAGTTTAATGTTGCATCAGAGTATTAATTATAATTGTTTTATAAAAAAAAAATTAAAAAAATAATTCAATGTTTACCTTATAACTCAAATCAATCCAATAATTGGAAATTATTTTTCTCAGTAAAAGGACTGCCTGGACACAATTTTCAATATTTTAAATGCACATGATGTACAGAAATGATTAAATTCATATTTAACCAAAAAAGGAAATTACAAGTAGACAAAAAACAAATGACTATAAGCTGAGAATTCTCAATAATTAAATACCGTGTGAATACATTTAATTCACAAAATATATTGAAAGGCACAGAATCGTCGCATGATGTGCCATTTAAAATGTAGTTCAGGTGCAAACACTTTTCTACTATGTTTTCTCAAAACCATTACACAAATAAGGTAATATCAATGTATTTCCCATTTTAAAGGAAACAAAGCACAATAAACTAATGAGCTCCTCTCATAATTAATTTCAGTCTACATTATCTTTACATATTCTGAGATACAATTCAGTTCTCAAATAACTCACCGATGATAGCTGTATTTTTGTATCAGAAATTTAGAACAACATTAATTTTAGTTGAGTTTCAGTACCCCAAAATTGAATTCAAGAAATCAGTGTCTTTCTGGACTTCTCTCCACAATGACAGCTTTTTTTTAGTGTCACTGTTTCATTTTATCATCACACTGCCATCACTGTACAACAAGACAGGCACATTTATTGAACACATGTCGAGAAATACCCCTTTTTTCCACCAGCAGAATAATAGATCTACATGTATAGTCCATTGGTAATATACAAACTAGCATACTCCATCATCAGTGATACATTCAGTCTTCCGCCCCCATTCTCTCTCTCTCCCTCTCTTTTTCTCTCTCTCCGTACAACTACTATTTGTATCTATTGAAGGATAATAAAAAAAAAATTAAATTGAAATATTTGCATTTTTAGTGTGACCCATATGTACAGGGTTTCATAACCCAATTTTGAAAACTGTTATCGTAATGCCTTCCACTGTGGCATAGATCGTCATCCATATGAAGTCCTCGCACCCAATGCGCTGGGCGTCCAGTTCACTGAGGTGGTAAATTTGATTTTGATGGCTGTATGCCGAGCCATATACATGTATGTTTTCACTATTTTAAGATAGTAAATGAATTCCCTTTGTTCTGGAACTTTCAGTAGTTTGTTTTTACTGTCGGGGCAATAGATTTTATACATTTTGATCCCTTTTGCCATTGTTCTCTGAAGTCTCAATTGTTAGAGTCTTTGTATTGGCCCTTTTTTGCAATCCAAAATTCAAAATTCTTTTCAAGAGTTGAAATTAGGGGCTATGTGTACGAGGCTCGTATTGGTACTAAATCTGGCCCATTTCTCAGGAATATTATTGCACTTGTGCTTTGTGCCTTTCTTGAACCCTTCCTAGTCAGAAATGATATCTTCCATAGATCTCCCCATGACTTGGATCTGATAACTCGAGGTTTTTCATCTGTTTGAGTTTCAAAATCACGCATAATTGGAGAGTAAGTGCATGTACTTCCGTGTGACTCCAGGATATCTGGCTTGCTTGTCACATTTCGCGCTCTAGATGTGTTAACCTGGCGATACACCAGGAAAACAAACAGACTGATTAACAAGATAATTAAAACAAGTGCAATGAAAATCCAACCTCCCCATGATACAACTTTGTTAGAATTTGACCCATCTTTATTCTTTTTAATAGATGGTGTGAATAAAGAGTTTAAAGCAGTAGAATGAGAGCTATCCTCTGTATTTCTTTGGTATTCTTTTAATCTTGTAACTAGGCCTGGGGTGGTAACATGACAAGGATCAACATGTATAATACCATCTCTTTGATCATTATCCCACACAAAGTCCTTACAATCACAGATATGCTTTGGTTGATCAAAAAGGGATGAACAACAGAAAACAGGATGTTTGTATTTGCGTTCAACCCAAATAGTCTGCATCAGCATTCCACCAATTTCATCAAGTCTGCTCAATGGTGGCAGTTCCAGTGCATCTTGAAAACATTGTATCTGTCCTGCTAGACTACCGATGGGCGCTGTGCATTGTAATAAGATCCAATCATGGGAAAAGTACTCATAGCTCTCTACACATGATACCTTATCAGGCGGATAAGCAACATTTAACCTTATTCTTGTAAGCTCACTTAGAGTGACACCTACCCTGTATGCTTGGCTAATATATGTAGCCTCATCATCTCTCATAACTGGATTGATTTGAACATGAAGGGAACAGTTAACATTTTCTATGTGAAACCTGTCCAATTGATAACCTGAATCAATTGAACTATAAAATGGTGCTCCAAAGCCTCTCTGTAAAGTGATTTTGTAGCTATCACATGGATATGGGAATGTAAGATTAACAACATTCCCCTCTATAACTTCCATAATAGAATCACATGTGCTTAATGAGATCAGTGCAGCAAGGATGATACAAAAAATCCAATATGCAGGAACCTTTTCCATGGCCGGTGATAATAATCTACAGCTTACTTTCTAGCAAATTGCTTTCTGTTCAAGTGTACAGCAACACAGCGGGTGAATGAAGCCTTTGTCGTGTTTGTTGTGTGGTAACATGCAACTCTGTCCTTTGGATGGGATGTGAAATGTAAAGAACCCACCTCACTTTTTGAAAAATATCACAGGGAACTTTTTTGTTATGGTGTACAGTCTAGATATTCCAAGCACCTATACCAGGAAGAAAGGCCCTAGGGTTCCAGTGACTCACTTTGCTTCCCCTTCAGATAGTTCCTGCAGACATCAAAACGAGAAAGTACATTGTAGATACTGGTAGACAGTTTCAAACACTGAATTTGAGTAGTTGTTTGTTTCCATTTTGCCTATTAATTATTCTCTTTTTATTATTTTTCACATTCATTCTTTCACTTTATGAACTTCTAATCTGTACATCTAAACCAAATGCACAGTGTAAAATGTAATCCAAGACGCTACCAGTGTATTTAAAAGTAAGTTAACCATACAATGAAAGTGAAAATAATTATACCTTTATAAAGGTGACAAAACTCTCACTCTACATTTACTTTGTAAAATTTGGGTCGAATACAGCAAGTAAAGCTTACCTTATTTTTATTGAATGTCGTACCCAAGTGGGGATCCAGGTGCAAATGCCGTGATATCTATGAAATTTCTAGTTAAAGGTTTTCCTCTATTAGACTTGCATTTGTCCGCTAAGGCAAAATAATTTTCCGTGAAAGGAATCTAGATTCTGTGCGTCGTTGGCACAGTAAGTGAAGGGTGCAGCATATTGACCTTTCGAGTCAAACAGATGTGCTATGAATTTTCCTTTTATGTTTGAGGTAAAATGAAATACGTGTAAATATAGAATACTCATACAAATGATGAACCTGATAGAGATTGTGAAAAGATGGTCCACAAAAACCAGTTCCTTCTGCAAATTAAATGAAATCAACAAATTTCATAGAAATGTTGAGAAGAAATATGAATGAAAATAATTGAATTAGTGAAAGTTTGTAGGAATGGTCTCCCCCTAGATTTTTGCATAATGGAATAGTCCATGAGTGTGGTCATGTTTTATGCTCATGCAGTTGACATGAGCTCACCTTTTTGATGATGCTTTTTTGGCGCAAATGTTAACAATGAACCATAATGTTTGGTAATACTGCAAAGTAAAGTTCAACACACGTGTTTCAACGTACCCTACTTTGTATGAACAGTAGCATATGAAAGGGGGTTGGCATTTGCTTTGCGTGAGACTTAAACATATTTACTTTTTAAGTATGCATTGATCATAATATTTGACAGTCTGAAGATGTTCCCATCAATCAAAGTTATGTTGTATTGTCTATATGGATTTGGGTATACACTACATGTACACATATTCCGAAGAAGGAAGAAAAGGAATGAAGAGATGGCGTAACAAAGAAATGCGGCAACGACGATGGCGCAATATTTGCATAGAGTGCTGCTCTGTATTTTCTGAACTTTTGGTATTCCTGGATAGAATGTTCTGAACCCTTATATTATCAGGATAATTCATCCGTTGTTGGAAGGGGGGGGGGGGGGGGGGTGTTGTGGCCTTCTTCAGATATAGCTGCCGATGTCACAAGTGCCACAAAAATCTGCACGATCATAGTGTGTAATGTGTTATGTCTAAAAGACTGTAGGTCATATTCGATTTAAAGTGGACATGGAGCTGAACTTTTAATGTGGCGCTGTGCCTTTGAAAATGCAACTTAGGATCTGAAATCAACACAAAGGCTTCTTTACAATAAACCAATTAACTTCAAACATTATGTGATTTTGCACGTAAGGGACTATGGTGCTTTAAATGCCTCTTATTCTTATATGTAGTCAGATTTTTTTATTTTTCTTGCATAAAGTAATTATGATGGACTACTCTAACATGATGGATGCACACCAGTAATTTGGATCTAGTTATTTACTTGAATTGTTGCATTTTTTGCAGTGGTCGTGTCACTCACGTTTTGGATGTCGTGTCACTCACGACAAATAGAGGTGGACCATTTTCCAAAGAGAGGGAATGATTGATAAGGACAATAAATGTCACAGAGGTACACAATTCATGTACATACACAAGCACTTCTGGTACCCTTGTAGATCTACTTGGGCACAATTAAATCCAACCATAGCCAATAATTGTCAGAAACCCATGTCTAAAATTTGTTGCGTCATTCACGCACCGTTTTTTAATCATAATTTTATCTACATGCTTGACCCCACCCGAGGTGATAAAAATGGGTACCCGGTAGGATTGCGAATGCTATGTGGTTCAATTTAGCATGTGTCCGCCTAACAGGCGACCGCCTGGAATGCTCTCCAGGCAGTGGAAATTGTGCACTGTAAAGTGCGGGATTGAAAAATGAATCCAATGAGCGGGGTAATAATATACTGTAAGCGCTTTGGTCTTAACAGGTAAAGCGCTTTATAAGAAACCGGTATTATTATTATTATTATTATTATTGCATGCAGAAATTGTCAAATTTAAATCCAACTGGTAATGACACATGCCAGTCCTACATTATACATAATATGGTAGTCATGATCTATTCATAATCAACAAGTGCAAAGATATGAGCCCTTCTGTCTCTCCAATTGTCGTGTCACTCACGTTTAACCTGTATAGTTAGTTTTTCCAAAATTATATCATTTTAAAGATAATTCATGAAGTCATACTTTGTTCTCAATCACTAAATAAAGCTCATAGAATGCTAATTTTTGGTGTAAATTTTTCTGTTGCAATTGGAAAAAAAATCCGATATCAAACTCTAATTTCTGATTTTTCTTATTGTTTTATAAATCATTTGGGGTTAACACTACTCCAACTGGGCTTTTTGAGCTATGCTACATTTAAATTTTTTGTACATGTATGATGGGGGGGGGGGGACTGATTAAATGTCCTGTGGTATTCCTATGGTATTTTCTGAATGTCCTGTGGTATTCCTATGTGTTTCTTATGGTACAATCAAATACCATAGAAGTACCATAGGGAAATACCACACAGGAAAAGGGTACCATAAGAATACATACAGCAGTGCTGTGGTATTTGGCACAAATACCTATGTATGGTATTGCTGAATGGTTTTTTTGGCACAAAATACCATATGTATGGTATTTCTGTATGGTTTTTTGGCACAAATACCACACGTATGGTATTTCTGTATGGTTTTTTGGCACAAATACCATATGTATGGTTTTTGCTGTATGTTTTTTTTTTTGGCACAAATACCATATGTATGGTATTGCTGTATGGTTTTCGGCACAAATCACTATGTATGGGTATTTCTGTATGTTTTTTTTAGCACAAATACCATATGTATGGTATTTTTGTATGGTTTTTTGGCACAAATACCATATGTATGGTATTTCTGTATTGGTCTTTTGGCACAAATACCATATGTATGGTTTTGCTGTATGGTTTTTTGGCACAAATACCATATGTATGTATTGCTGTATGGTTTTCTGGCACAAATACCAATGTATGGTATTTCTGTATGGTTTTTGGCAAAATACCATATGTATGGTTTTCGTATGTTTTTGGCACAAATACCATATGTAGGTTTTGCTGTATGTTTTTTGGCAAAAATACCATATGTATGGATTTCTGTATGGTTTTTTTGGCACAAAATACCATATGTCTGGTTTTGCTGAATGGTTTTTGGCACAAATACCATATGTATGGTATTTCTGTATGGTTTTTTGGCACAAATCCATACGTATGTTTTGCTGTATGGTTTTTTGGCACAAATATCATATGTATGGTTTTCGTATGGGTTTTTGGCACAAATACATATGTATGGTTTGCTGTATGTTTTTGGCACAAATACATATGTATGGTATTTGCTGTGTGTTTTTCTGGACAAATACCATATGTATGGTTATTTCTGTATGGTTTTTTTGGCACAAATACCATATGTATGATATTTCTGCATGGTTTTTTGGCACAAATACCATATGTATGGTTTGCTGTATGGTTTTTTGGCACAATACCATGTGTATGGTATTTCTGTATGGTTTTCTGGCACAAATACCATATGTATGGTATTCTGTATGGTTTTTTGGCACAAATACCATATGTATGGTTTTGCTGTATGGTTTTTATTGGCCAAATACCATATGTCTGGTTTGCTGAATGGTTTTGGCACAAATACCATATGTATGGTATTTCTGTATGGTTTTTTGGCACAAATACCATACGTATGGTTTTGCTGTATGGTTTTTTGGCACAAATATCATATGTATGGTATTTCTGTATGGGTTTTTGGCACAAATACCATATGTATGGTTTTGCTGTATGTTTTTTGGCACAAATACCATATGTATGGTATTGCTGTGTGGTTTTCTGGCACAAATACCATATGTATGGTATTTCTGTATGGTTTTTTGGCACAAATACCATATGTATGATATTTCTGCATGGTTTTTTGGCACAAATACCATATGTATGGTTTTGCTGTATGGTTTTTTGGCACAAATACCATGTGTATGGTATTTCTGTATGGTTTTCTGGCACAAATACCAAATGTATGGTATTTCTGTATGTTTTTTTGGCACAAATACCATATGTATGGTATTTCTGTATGGTTTTTTGGCACAAATACCATATGTATGGTTTTGCTGTATGGTTTATTGGCACAAATACCATATGTATGGTATTGCTGTATGGTTTTCTGGCTCAAATACCACATGTATACCACATGTATGGTATTTAAATCATTTTATTGTTATTTTTTGTGAGCGTGAAGTGCGAGCTAAAAATTTTGCTATATAATAACATTAATCATTGTATTCACTAGCTGATAATCACTACTCTTAAAGAAAATACAATTACGAAGAGCGAGTGAAAATCTCATAAATCAACGTTTTACAATGTATATATATATATATATATGTTTGTAATCCCTTTCTGAATATGGTCACTTTTTATAACGATACGGACCTGAAAACAAAGAATTATAAAGAAATTTAAAAGTTTATTTCCATCACATTTGGAGAAGTAGGCAAATACAAAATTTATCCAAATTATTTAGAAAATAAAAACAAAATGTGAAGCTTTGAAAATCAAGGGGACATGTCCCCCTGATTGCCGCCAAATTTGGAGAGGAATTAATAATTATACACTAGATCGGAATAAATAAAGCACCCCAAAGAGACATAAAATATAGGCCAATATCCAAAATTCACAATAGAATGACCTACCCCACACATTATGCCAAAGTTACAAATAAAGCGTTGTAACAAATAAAAGAATAAATGAATATAGGGACCTGAAGAAAGATTATTAGTTTAATTATTGTCTGGTGTTTTTGTTTGCAAGCGAAGCGCGAGCCGAAAATTTTGTTTTTTAATGATCTGAACTTGGTACATTTTACGCACACTGTGCCTCTTCTCTTCGTCTATTATATGTACATATGTTTTTCTTAAGCTTTAAAAATCGAGGCTGGACGATCCCCCAGAAAACAAAAATCGATGGGGGGGGGGGGGAACTCGATCGTCCCCCCGTCCACCCGGGACGCCCGCCAATACCTACCCTTGTGTAGTATTGTCACAGGATATTTTTTTCTAAGGGATAGTTTCCTTTACAGGAATGAACTAAGTGGTGTTTGACCTATATGCGCTTTTTCAGACTACAGTTAAAATCCTTAACCCCCGGATAGTAGGGCTAAGGGGGGGGCCTTAGTACCAACCTATTTCCTGGGGTTAAGCTAGCAGCGCTCGGTTTCAGACTGCGTTTATACCCAAAGTAGGCTAGCACGGTAAATAGTACGGTTACTATCTGGCCCTGCTAAAAAGCAAGGGTTATGCCGGGTATTGGCGGAGTTAGCGCGGGGCATTGCGGTGGCAAGAGTTGCAGTCCTGAAACCAACCCGTGCTAAGGAAATAGCGGGGGCTAAGCATTAAGCCATCAATATGAAAATGTGGGATCATGAAGAATGGTGCAATTAATTATTGTTCGGTAAAACTTGTAAAAAATATAAGTGGAGAAAAACAATGAAATTAACATATAGGAATAAGAGAATGATAACATGAATAACAATAAACCGAAAAAGAGAAAACAATGAATACAAGGAATAAATAACATGAATGAAGAAAAGGATGAAAAGACGAATGAACAACTAGTGAAATAGAAAGACTATGACTTAAGAAACATAAAGAAAAAGCACAAATGATGTATAACTCAATAAGGAAAAAGAGAAGTAACAATGAGTTAACGTAAGGTAAAAAGAAGCAAAACAATGAATAAAATAAATAGAAAATAGATAAACAATGGAACTAACATAAGGATGGAAAAAAATAGTAAACATAAGAGAATAGAAAAAAAAGAACTAATGAAAATCACTAAGAGAAAAAGAGAAAAAACATAATAACATAAGAGAAAAATGGAGAAAAACATGAATAACATGAAGAAAAGAAAACAATGATTAACATAAAGAAAAAGAAAACATATGAATAACTTTAATAGGAAAAGAGAAAATGTCAAATGAAAAAAGGTACGACATAAGGAAATAAGAGAAAAACAATGAATACAATAAGGAAAAATGGAAAACAATGAATAACATTAAGGAAAAAGAGAAAAACAATGAATAACATATAAGAAAAGAAAAACAATGAATAACTTAATAGAAAAAGAGAAAACAATGAATAACATAAGGAAAAAAGAGAAAAAAACATGAATAACAATAAAGAAAAATAGAAAACAATGAATAACATAAGAAAAGAAAAAAGCAATGAATAACATAAAGGAAAGAAAGAAAACAAAGAATAAACATTAGGGAAAGAGGAAAGCAATGAAATTAAAACAATGAATAACATAAGGAAAAGAGAAAAACAATGTAAAACATAAGGAAAGAGAGAAAACACGAATAACATAAGGAAAAGAGAAAACAATGAATAACATAATGAAAAAGAGATAAAATAATGAATTACATAAGAAAGATAGAAATACAATGAATAACATAAGGAAATAGAGATTAAATAATGAATAACATAAGGAAAAAGATAGAGAAAAAAGGAATAAACATAAGGGGGAAAAAAGAGAAAAACAAGGAATAACATAAGGAATAAAAAACAAACAAGGAATAACATAGGGATAGAGAAAAACAATGAATAACAAAAAGAAAGATAGAAACATAGATAACATAAGGAAAGAGATATAAAATGAAAGATAATCATGATAAACGAGTAAAACATAAGAAAGAGAGTGAAATCATGATATTCATGATCCAGCAAATAGTATGGGGTTAAGGAATACCCAGTGTGAAAAGCATTGAATTTCTTAACCCCGGCTAAGCAATAGTAATGGGGTTAAGAAACACAGTCTGAAAGCAAAAAAAGATAGTACGGGGTTAGGATAGTATGGGGTTAAGGATAGTACGGGGTTAAGAAATAGCAGTCGAAAAGGGTACTAGTCGACTTGATTAGACGAAATGGGAATTAATTAGAAAATGGTAATTTACGAACTGATTGAAGACAAACATCCAACAGGGATGAAACCAACGGGCATTAGTCACAGTGGATTTATGGCAGCTTACTGCTGAAGTTTGGTAGTCGTATGGTATTCCTGTGGTACTTCGTGTGGTATATGGTAATTAGCTCATTTGCATACAATGTTTTTGTATCACAAATCAGTATTTTTGTGAACTTACCTCATAAATAATCGCCTGCATATTAATATTTTTTTTTAGGGAAATATATTTCCTAACACAAGTAATCAAGAGCGATAGGCTTTGACATTGTATTATTATCAAGAAATATAGAAAATAACTAACTGTGACCACAAAATATTTTTGCTAAATAGTGGTATATATACCGTGTATGGTATCCTTGGGTGTCTAGCGGGCAGTCCTGTGGTAACGGGTGTGGCATCTCTGATATTAAAGGCGTGTGGTTTCCGGTCGCAACGGTATGTCATAATCCTGGTAAGTGTGTGCGGTATTGATGTGTGGTACTAGTTTGGCATAATGCTATTAAGTATTTTGCTGTATGGTACACCTGTATGGGTATTTTTTGTGGTACTTGTAAAATACCATAGGAAACCTGTGGTATTTGTGTCAAAAACCATAGGAAATCCTGTGGTATTTGTGCCAAAAAACATAGGAAATCCTATGGTATTTTGGTTGTATGGTACTGCTGTATGGTATTTGTGTGGTATTTGTGCCAAAAAACATAGGAAATCCTATGGTATTTGGCTGTATGGTACTTCTGTATGGTATTTTGTGTGGTATTGGCCAAAAAACCATAGGAAATCCTATGGTATTTTGGCTGTATGGTATTTTGTGTGGTATTTGTGCCAAAAACCATTGGAAATCCTATGGTAATTTTGGCTGTATGGTATTTTGTATGGTATTTGTGCCAAAAAACCATAGGAAATCCTATGGTATTTTGGCTGTATGGTAATGCTGTATGGTATTTTGTGTGGTATTTGTGCAAAAAAACCATAGGAAATCCTATGGTATTTTGGCTATGATACTGCTGTATGGTATTTTGTGTGGTATTTGTGCAAAAAAAACATAGGAAAAATCCTGTGGTATTTTGTATGGTACCGTTGTGTGGTACCACACGATATTTTTGTAAGGGTGATTCCATCCCCGCTGAGACTTCGGCCGTCGACTCCACGATTGCTACGAAAATCAGCATGCACGTCACCTGTGGCGTAATGTAACAATTCCCGTAGTTAAATTTTAAGAAATAATTATTTTGGTAATTAAATATGCTAATTTATACATAAATCAGACCTTTTTGCTCTAGTTCACTCAATAAAGCTCCAAGAATGCTTATTTTTAGTTTATTCTTTGAACCATTCCTAGCAATTAAAAGTGAAAGAAATTCCAGTATCAAAATTAATTTCTTTTTTATTCTATTGTTTTATGAATTTCTTAAAGCCAGTACGAACCAGCATCCTTGTATAGCACCATCTAAAGCCTTCAACTACTATACTCAATCCTGCCCTGATTCCTAACCCATAATGCAACATCCTAAGCAGTGTAGTCTTATAATAGAGGCCCATTTTGAATGATAACAAACTTTTTCACTAATCAATAAATTCACACTGGGATAATTACCAAGAAGAAAAACAAATACTTTTCGCCTCAAAACATTTTAGTTTCCCAATACAAATTGAATTATAAGTTAATTTATACCCTGTTTTAAACAGTTTTCTAAAAAGGTATATTTTAAGATTAGCTATTTATAACACGTAGTCAATGAAAAGGTTGCCCAGTTTGCTCTTGCTTTAAATAAACGTATTTCCTTGTTTTTTGACCGATTGTTGTTGCTGTTGTTGTTTTTTTTTTTTTTTTGGTGTTTTCAAAGTTATTGCAGAACCTTTTTGAAGCATAATGCTAAAATATTCTATTTCATCCAATGAAAGGGGAAAAATATATTTATTAATAAGTTGAAAAAAATCTATTTGCATTGACTTTGTACACAAAATCATGTTTTAAACCGTTTTGGGTCTGATGGAAATTTCTCTAAATTGTGCATCTTTGTAAGTAAACAGTAAAATGTTTGTCAGATTTTCGCAAAAATGATTTATAAAGATTTCACAAGATTTGAAAGTACAAAGTCTTCAAGCGGCATGGTCTAGAAATTTTGCGCAATGGAATGGTCGCGAAGAAAAGTGGAGTGGGATGGATTAGGGTTAATTAAGAATTCCATGTATATAGCATGTGGACTTACATTATATAGAACAAGTTTATTATTTGATTCTTCCATTTAAAGATTCATCTTCCTCACAGGTTGTCGGGCACAATGTGATGGTCTACTGCAGACTTGTGTTTTGTACCTTGGTCTTTAAGAACATACTGTAACACTCTGAAAATAATGCTATTAAGCATGGAATTTGGCGAGTGTTTACTGTTGAGATGGAAAAACAATACACAGATAAACACGGAAACAAATAGAATTAAAAGTTCAGAAGTCTATTTATTACTAGACAGGGAGTATAGATATACATTTATCTATTAACTATGCAAGATGACTAATATGGATACGCCTACAAAAGGCAGGAGTAGATATCAGATATAGAATAATCTATCTAATGTATATAATTATAATAATAGAAAGCAGTCCCTTTGGCAGTGAGCTTCTCTGGTTAGGGCCTACGCCTTCAGTGTAGGCAGGAGCAAATAGCTGGTGAATTCTCACTGGAAGGTAGTTGAGAACCAGAATGAATCCAAACTCTTCTTCTCCCCTTATACATTTAGGACCAAGGAACACTAACAGGGTAGCATGTCATTGAGATGATTCATTAATTGTTCTTTGAAATAGAGCATGTAGTTCAAAGCAATTCTTAGGAACAGAACAAAGATTGGTTGGCAGAAGGAGGGAGGAGAAGAGAAAGTGCGTGGTGGTAGATGGACACTGGGGATAAGCAAATGGTTTTTAGTTCGGATGGTTTGAATGAGTCTTAAAAAGGTTATTGACCAGCTTATAAGGGGTAGTTTGTACCTTGTAATTATGGGTTGAATAATATCTTTTACATTTGTCCCATCTTTCCAGAAGAAACATGTATCCGTTTAAAAATACTATAAACAAACATCAGTTACTTTAAAAATGAATAAATAACCAACAGTTCCAGGGTGAGAAACCAAAAAAGCTGTTGATAGATATATGGATGAAAGGTGATCAAAGCTCTAAAGACCTGTTCCACTAAGAGCGTTAAGCTATCGAAAAAAGTAAAACACATATCACAACTCACAACAGAACTGAAATTAAATCTAAATTACATGTAAATGAAATACCAAAAAAGCACAAAAAATTAACACTACCAGCTCCTGCATGAGATAACAAAGCATTATATACATCTTCACATCAAACCCACATCTAGATAAAAATAAAAAATCCTAATTAAAATTAATGGAAGCACTACATTATAAGTGAACATGTACCTAAAACCAAAAATAACAAAACTTAAAGCGAAAAGAGGAAATGAAACCTAACCTAGCTAACATCGAAATAACCCTTTGGGGTAAAAAATAATGCTTGTAATATATAACAAAAGTTAAAATATTTAAAGCGTACATGTAAAGCAGACACTGCACTGCAATAGTTGACACCAGGTAGAGCCATAGTTACTCAAAACTTACACACTAACCAAACTAATATACCTTAAATATCAAAAACCAAAATAAAATGAAACCTAAATAGCTGAAAATAACTCGTAAGAATTAAACATATGACAATACCTTTTGATACAACAATTGACAATGTTAAATTCAATATACATAAGATTGTAATCAGATTATTGGAAAACAGGGATTTATTGATTGGCATTATTAATTTTATACACTATTCACAACACGTCATAAATTCAACTTTTTAGAACATAGCGAATTGCACGTCATAGATAGTTGCGCAATCTAATGTAGTACACTTTATCAACCTTTTTTGTACAATGTGGCACTAAACATGTTTGGAAACAGATTTTTATGCCTCTGCCACCGAAGGTGGGGCCGGAGGCATTATGTTTTCGGGTTGTCCATCTGTTGTACGTCTATACGTCCGTCCGTCCGTCCGTTTGTTCGTTATTGTGATATCTCAAGAACCATTTGAGATATCAACTTCAAACTTGGGGATAGTATGTATCACCATAGGAAGACAATCTGATTAGACTTTGGAGTATGTAGGTCAAAGGTCAAAGGGTCACAGAGGTCTAATGGTGCATGAAATCACATATTGAGTTCGTTATCGCAATATCTAGAGAACCAGCTGAGACATGAGCTTCAAACTTAGGGGTAGTATGTATCACCATAGGAAGACGATGTGATTACATTTTGGAGTGTGTAGGTCAAAGGTCAAGGATCACAGATCAAATTGTGAAATTCCATTTATCTCAAGAACCAGTTGAGATATGAGCTTCAAACATAGGGGTAGTATGTATCACCATAGGGAGATGATCTCATTAGATTTTGGAGTATGTAGGTCAAAGGTCAAGGGTCACTGGTCAAATTATGAAATTCAATTTATCTCAAGAACCAGTTGAGATATACGAGCTTCAAACTTGGGGTAGTATGTATCACCATAGGAAGATGATCTGATTAGATTTTGGTGTATGTAGGTCAAAGGTCAAGGGTCACAGAGGTCAAAATGTGAAATTCCATGTGCCAATGTGCCATATATTTCTGATCTGGCAATGGCAGAGGCATTATTTCGACCGTGCGCGTGGTCGAGGATTCATCTTGTTTCTTTTTGCAATAGAAAAATTCTTGCCCCACTAACCACATACTGAATTCACCATATATTTTCGCGGTTTTGCTTCAAGACAGGGAATTTGCAAGAATATATTTCCGCAAATTTATTGAATTTGCATTCACTTGGTACAGAAATATCAGGAGTGAAAATTCTTGCAATCAGTAAGTCGCGAAATTCGTGAAATAAAACCACCGTTAGATATTCAGCGTATACAGTACTGCTTTCTAGTACAAGCAATTTTAAAGGGAAACAGTAACTTTCAAAAACAAGAGCAATTAGATCAAGATGAATAAAATTATATTGCTCTAATAGTAAAAACAAACTACTGAAAATTTCAGATCAAATGGAAGTCATTTACTACCACAAAACAGTGTAACAGCCAAACGCGAGTGAATTTTCAACCCCTTTGCAGCAAACCCTCCAGCCCGCTAGGGTCGGGGGGAACACGACAGGAAGTGGGGTGTCTTGAAAAGCACATGGCAATTTGTTTTCCACCACGAGATGGTTTACTAAATTTGAGTATGAAATCAATGAAATCTCGAAAGTAAAGCAAGCAATTAACTTGTAATTTTGAAGAGATACCAGACTGACCTATAAGTTTATAATTATGTTGACAAAATGAGTTAAATCAAGAAATTGTGATTTGAATATCATTCAATGTTACTGCATCCCTTTAATCAAATTTTGTTCCATTTTCCTACGAGAGGTGGAAACGAAACATGTAATCATTCATAATTTTGTGGTAAATGTTTTGTTTGACATACCAAAGAGACTTCATGTACATACTAACATGTATGGTATTCAGTGCAATTCAATTCAGGATTTATTAATAGACATTTCAGGAGGACACATATTTTACAATTTAAGAAACATTTCAAAGGATTCTCATTCAAAGTAGGCCTTTTCAATAAAAAAATGAAATCGATGACGCACGTATGTTTGCAGCGGCCGCTTTGTGCGGAGCGCCATGTTGAAAATGTCAATTAGAGAATTAACTGAACCTGTTCCATGAACAATGCTGTGCACGCCTGACCGTAGCATAATATAGATATAGTGACTGCCATGAGGGGCAATAGTTGTTTCTAAAGCTCAAGGGGGCCTTCCATCTAGCTATGACCCCGAGGCTTGCCGAGGGGTCATAGCTGGATGGAAGGCCCCCGAGAGCCTTTAGAAACAACTCATACCCCGAATATTAAGGCAGTCACTATATATTTTATATACCGAAGAAAAATTCACCATCTCTTTGCCTAGCACCAGCGTAGAACCTCTGCAGAACATTATCCAGCTCTGAATTTGGCAGTTCGTTCACGCTATGAAGATTAGTATTAGGCCTAGTTTCATGTAGGTATTCTTCAAAAACATTCACGGCAAATTTCACGAAATGTTTAGTGTTCTTACTATCTGTTGCATGAATTAAATCACGCAATTGATCTTCATCCATAAGTTCGAATCGCGGAACGCTGTCCTGTGCTATAAATCACTGATCGTATCAACAATTGACTGCAGTTGAAAAAAGACTATTAAAAACGACTATTGAACGATGACTATTGAACGCTCAGCCTCCCTGGCCAGGCCTGGCTAAAACTATGACCAGACTTTTGACCAATCAGAGGACAGGATTATTCAACATTCTTAAAGTGAGTTATATAATGATGAATATTCATGATGCATAGTCCCACACAATGTATTTTGTGTATGTAATTAAAGGGGAATCCAACCCAAGGAGAGAATCAACTTTGCAGGAAAGAGGAAAATGAGAGGAGCAATCTAAAAAAAGTTTCATCAAAATCGGTTATAAAATAAGAGAGTTATGGAAGTTTGAAAAGTCTAGTTGTTCCTTCTATGGGGATCATCGGCTTCAAATGATCTTATGGACAACTCTCCATTCGTTTTGTACACAAATTTTCAGATTTTCCCCATTTTATTTCGAAATACGTCTTCTTTACTTCTGAGCTCAAAATATGTCATGGGAAAATATATTTCACACAACATATGTTGAGCTCAGAAGTAAAGAAGACATATTTCGAAAGAAAATGGAGAAAATCTGAAAATTTTGTACAAAACGAATGGAGAGTTGTCCATAAGATCGGCCATTTTGAAGCCGATGATGCCAATGTGAGGATCCCCATAGAAGGAACAAATAGACTTTTCAAACTCCCATAACTCTCTTATTTTATAACCGCTTTTGATGAAACTTTTTTTTTAGATTGCTCCTCTCATTTTCCCCTTTCCTGTAAGGTTGATTCTCTCCTTGGGTTAGATTCCCCTTTAAACAACACCAAGGCCACTCTAATCCTAGATTTACAAAAAAGCACACAATGTACATCTTTAACAAATATCACAAACAACATCATAGTTAGAAGTTCCAAAAATCAAACTATGATAATACGTAGGCTCGCTTCAATTACGTAAATCATGAAATGAGTTTGTAATTGCCCTTGGAGCCTGATTACCTATATATATTGTCGATGGAAGATTAAAGCCAAGCTTGAGTTCTTACAGCCAAAATAATTTGAGATAAATTTAGATATGTCCTCACATTATTCCATTAACATACATATACTTACACAAGATTATATTCATGTTTCAACAATGATTTCAGAAGAAATGTTGAAAAAATATCGAAACAGTCCTTCGGATTGACACTTGAAGTAGACCGCTATATCGCCACAAGTCACGGCACAACATACACACGCAGATCCGGTGCAAATCGCTTGCACATGATACAGCCGTAGACTTTCCACGTGGCCGCGTTAATCATGCATGTGCTTGCTCTTTTCTCAGCAAATACATAATTTTCTGTAAATTCCTTTGGTGTGTAGTATTTATTTCCTATGCTTAAAGGGATGTATAATTGATAAAACATGGGGAAAGCACCTTATCTCGGATGAAAAGATAACATTCCAATCAGAGCCTGAGGCGTGTTGCGTAATCTTCAGCGACAACGCATCTGGAGTTAATCCGGTTAATCCTTCATGGCTAGACTAACTAACCAGAATTCCGAAGTAAATCTAGCCTATGTTTCGGTTTTTGAAATGGAGCATTATACAAGTCCTCACTTTGAATTTATACGAAGACACCCGTTGAAAGTCTGTAAACTAAAAATTGTTGAGGACTCTAGAATCCGAAGCTATTGACCCTATTTACTGACTGAATTCGGTCAACTTCGTTATGTTCGTGCTGTCCGAAAGTTAATCCCCAGTAGTCCGACCCATGCGTAAGCCACTGTCGATTGTGTACGAATCAATGGAGCTCTGGAAAAACGCGCATTCCCCACGATCTGCGAGTTGCGAGCGCCTTTAAGATTCTGGAATAAGCAAGAATGTTTTGATTTATTTCATCATGACTACTACTCTAGATTATCTTTAAGGGGGGAAACATGACCAAATGCGTAAGTAGAACATTTTAAATATCATTAAATATTTTATTGAAAATTTTTAATTTTTTTCAGCCTTGGAGAAAGACAATCTTGCATGACCTTGTTAGCATAATGATACACTGTCCCACATAATGTATTTTGTGTATGTACATGTAATTAAACAACATCAAGGCCACTCTAATCCTAAATTTACAAAATTACAATTTACATCTTTACCAAATATCACAACAACATTGTAGATACAAAGATACAAGATACAAGATATTTTGTGTATGTAATTAATCAACATCAAGGCCACTCTAATCCTAGATTTACAAAAAAACACACAATATACATCTTTAACAAATATCACAACAACATCTACGTACTATTAAATAAGATACAATATACCAAATTATAGGCACAGAAATATAAAAGAAGATGACAAATTGGATTGAAAGTTAGTAGTTAAAAAAATCTTATGATAGTAGCCTTGCTTCAATTACGTCAATCATCAAATGAGTTTTTATTTACCTTTAGAGCCTACCTAAATTGTTGATGTAGATGGAAATTTTAGGAGAAAACATGACTATGCGTAAATAGAACATTTTAAATCTCAATAGATATTTTACTAAATGTTTTAAGAAATTATTTAAACCTTGGAGAAAGACAAAAAGAGAAAATAATCAGCGGCCTCTTGCGCCCATGCCTATATATCTGTCAAAATGTCCGCGCCTTCACAGCGCCCATTGGTTGTGTATATAATGAACATACATGGACATTGTAGAAATAGTAGTAGATACTTTAAAAGGAATTTCACCCTGGAATTTCATTGGTTTTAAAAAATACTGAAAATAAGAGAAAATTGTGAGTGAAAGTTTGAAGAAAATATACCAAAAACAGCAGAGTTATGAATATTGAAAGTTTTGATTCTGTGTGACGTCACATGCAAGCAGCTCTCCCATGCTGTGTATGTAAATCCCATAAATTTGTCTTTTTTTATAGTTCAAGATTGATAAAGGAATGGGTCAATTTGGCATTTATATGAAGATAGGTTTGATGATATATCATCCGCACAGGTGAAATAATTAATATTCTTCTGAATAAAAATACACTGGAATGTACATTACATAACACATACATGTAGGAGAGCAGCTTGCACGTGACGTCACAGAATCAAAATTTTAAATATTTGTAACTTTATTATTTTGGGGTAAATATTCTTCAGACCTTCACTCATATTCATGCCTCCGCCACGAAAGGTGCTGACGGAGGCATCTTGTTTTCGGGTTGTCTGTCCGTACGTCCCGTTAATTACTCATTATCGCGATATCTAGAGAACCATTTGAGATGTGAGCTTTAAACTTATATTAGGGGTAGTATGTATCACCATAGGAAGATGGTCTAATTAGAGTATAGAGTACCTAGGTCAAAGGTCAAGGTCACAGAGGTTTAGGGTCACAAGGTCAAAGATGTCTTTGCATAAAGGAAATTAAATAGATGAATTTGTCATATATTTCCGATCTAGCAATGACAGAGGCATATATTTCGACCGTGCTTGGTCAAGGATTCATCTTGTTTTCTTTTATTTTTCTGCATTTTTAAAAACCAATTTAAACCCAGGGTGAACTTTCCCTTTAATTAAACTTTCAAGCGTTATGTGTTGATTCGTCAAGATTCAAGGGACGACTCGTGTCTGCTAGTGTCCGTGTGAGAGATTGAGAATGTTGCTATAGTCTATACACAGAAGTTGTTATTAAGTTCATAGGTATTGCACAATTCCCGAAAAGTTCGAAGAAAACACAACGTGTCGTATTGATCACCAAGATGCAAGTTAAGTTTTTAACAATGAAAAATATCCAGGTAATGATCCGAGATAATAATAATCCAAGATATGAAAAACACGTGTTTGAATGAAGACATCAGCTCAAGTACAAAACGTTCCTCCGTTTCAAAACGTCATCAGGAAAGTTCGTTGACCAAAACAATTGTTCCGATTGGTTTGATGACCAAAAATAAACCACGTTTTGCTGATGTGCAGAGATGTACAACAATGAAAGGAATGTAAAAAATTTGCGTAGTAAACACTGCAGAAGTAACTTGTTAAACATGATGAAGGAAACGTTGAATAACGCTACATGTCTGTGGCAGATCTGCAACAGACCTGCCGCAGACTTTGTACTTTCCTATGGGATAACGTACAATAGAAACCTTGTGCTCCCCTTTTTTTTGTTTCCACTGCATAAGCCAATAGGGGTCAATATTTCCGGTGTACCGGCAGATAGCGAAACGGCGTTTTTGGTACCAAAAATGGCTAAAAACGGCTTGAAGAAAGGCTGGAACAAGGCTGGGAACAGTATCCGCCGGCGGATAGCGTGCAAAACCCGGCGGATTTAGGTACCATTTCGCCATCGGCAGTATCGTTCTTGCTATGTTATCGTTTCAGCTGCGAGAGAATCTAGCACTCACACACATCGTTCTGCGATTTATAAGGAGGGAAGGTCTTAGGGCATTTATTGAAAACTTTAAAAAAATGAAGGTTGATACATCTGCTCCTAAAATTCCGATCAAGAAGACTGGCAAGGCTACACTCAGACATTCATTTTTTCTTGTGATAAGAATAATACTGCCCCTGGATTACTATATGTCGTTTACTGTGCGTTATTGTACGGTATGTGGACTGTGTGATGATATGATGCAGACTCCAGCTCGATCATCCCACTAACCGTCGCCCAGCCGAGCGCCTCGGCTCCACATCCAGGTGCCTGGTGGTCGTGTCGCAGGATTGGACGCAGGTTGAATCATGATGAAATCATTTATGGTAATATGATTGAAGTATTTCTTAGATTCATTCAAATATTGTGGAATGGCTAGAGGTCCACGTATGGGCATTTAACTTGTTCTTTTTAAAATATTGACCTTAAAACGAGCAACGAGTAGGCTCTGAGAGCTGATGAGCTGAGAATTCTGTGACGTGGGCATGGTGGGGGAGGGGTGTTCTTTTAGACCGTAGAAGAGAGGACATTATTCCACCATCATCCTGCTTTGAGGTGAGCTATGGGGAACAGATCTGTGTGTAAAACAATTGTGTTGCTCTCCTGTTGCTTTTTATTTGGGGGTATTTAGTCAGAATTGCCACAGACTCTAAAAAGAGGTTGATTGCAATGACGTTTAGCCCTATATGCGTGGTTATATTACTAAAAGAGTCAATTTCTATGTAACCCATTCTGTACATTCTCCAGTCTTTTATTCCTAAACTGTTGAGATAATCCCTGATTGATATCATGTATAGGAACTTTGGTGCAAGATGAACACTTTCTTTGTACAACAATCTAAATGAATCATACCTCCTTGACATTTCTAGCCGATCCTTATAGTCTTTTTCAAATCTCACTCTCAGAATCACAATACTACACTAACACTCTCTCCAGCATGATATAGCTCGACCCTTATCTATCA
>CALNVZ010001263.1:526263-537841 GCA_940671915.1 Paracentrotus lividus
CTATTTTTTTATTATTAGTATTATTTTTTAAATTAGTGTTTGAGAATTACGATGCTTCATTTCAGCAACTGAAAAACAGAAGGATTAAAAAAAAAGGATAAAGAAAGTCTGATTAAACTAGACTACGTTGTGTGGATCTCAGCAATAGAAACAAATAAACAGGATAAACAAAGTCTGATCATTCCATCAGTGATATGAATTTTGAACTACAAATTTAAAAAGGGTCTGTAAACTTAGACTAAACCACACGATATAGAGTACACTCAAAACCAGGTATAGTACATCATAATGGAACCAAATACGCGCGTTAAACAAAATCCGCATCGCAAAACACGGCAAAAAACGGCAGATATGGTTTCCCAAGTGAAACGATATCTGCCGTTTGGAACGATAACCGCCGGCGGATACGGTATCCGCCGTTTTTACGCTATCTGCCGCTACACCGGCAGCATCATCTACAGCAATGTTGTACTTCCAATAACCTTCTGCATTGTACATTTTTTCTCTAAGGATCACCAAATTCATTCTAGTGGTACATTTTCTTGAAGACTCAGGTCAACTTTGAATATGGGTCATGGTCAACAAAGTCCAAAAGGTATAAGGTCATATCAGTGGTACATCGCTCCTTTTAAGACTTGTTCGAGTCTGAACCCAACAGCCTTATAAAAAACTATTTCCTTCCAATAATATAGGTTTGTAGCATACATTGTATGTTAATGATGAATTGGAAGCACTGTGTGTTTTCCTTTGCCTGATGAAACTGGTGTTCAACTTAATTATTCACAAGTCATGGACAATCTTCTGACAAGTGCTTCGCTTTTCACTCTATCAAAGTAAAGGTGACCGGCAAATAATTTTCTTTTTAGAAGTTGCATCTTTGGAGTCTATGTATTGGCCCTTTTTTTTGCAATCCAACTCTCAAACTTTTGGGTCATGAGTTGAAATTAGGGGCTGTGTGGACGAGGCTCCTATGCGTACTAAATCCGGCCCATATCTATTGAATATGATTGCACTCGTGCTTTGGGCCCTAGGTGAACCCTTCCTAGTCAGAAATGATATCTTCCATTGATCTCCCCATGAATTGGATTGGATAGTTTGATTTTTTTCATCTGTTTGAGTTTCAAAATCACGCACAATTGGAGAGTAAGTGCATGTACTTCCGTGTGACTCCAGGATGTCTGGCTTGCTTGTCAAATTTCGCTCTCTTGTTTTCTTAACCTGGCGATACGCCAGGAAAACAAACAGACTGATTACTAACAAGCTGATTAAGAGAAGTGCAATGACAATCCAACCTCCCCATGATACAACTTTGTTAGAATTCGACCCATCTTTGTTTTTATTAATAGTTTGTGTGAATAAAGAGTTTAAAGAAGTAGAATGAGAGCTCCCCTCAGTATTTCTTTGGTATTCTGATATTACTGTACCAAGGCTAGGGGTGGTAACAGGACAAGGATCGACATGTATAACACCGTCTGTTTGATCATTATCCCATACGAAGTCCTTACAGTCACAAAGGTCTTTCGGTTGTTTAAGGAGAGATGAACAACAGAATGCAGGATTCTTGTAGTTTTGTTTTACCCAAAAGGTCTGCATCAGCACTTCGTTGGTGTGTTCAAGTCTGTTCAGTGGAGGCAATGTTTGTCCATCTTGATAACATTGTAGCTGCCCTACTAAACTACCAGCGGAAGCTATACATTGCAATGAAACCCACTCATCAATAGAATACTCATTGCTTTCTACACATGATACCTTACCCGGGGGGTACTCAACATTTAACCTTATTCTTGTTAGTTCACTGAGAGTGACACCTTCCCTGTATGCTTGGCTAATATATGTTGCCTCGTCATCTCTCCATACAGGATTGATTTGAAAATGAAGGGAACAGTTAACATTTTCAACATGAAATCGGTCTAATTGATTACCTGAAGCAATTGAACTGTAAAATGGTGCTCCATTTGCTCTCTGTAAAGTGACTTTAATACTGTCACATGGGTAGGGAAATTCAAGAAGCACATCTTCACCTTCTATGACATTCAAAACAGAATCACATCTGCTAATTGAGAGAAGTGAAGTAAGGATAAGTATAATTGAAAAAAAAATAACATTTAATGGAGTCAGAGATTTAGGGAACTTTACCATATTTGATTGTTTGAAGAAAAAAAAAGATTTACGAAGAACATAAAATCAAAATCAACAAACCTGTCAGAATAAAATGTTAGAGCTAGATGCTAAACTGAACAAACTTTTGTTTTAATAATAAGCATATTTTCATGTGTAAACTGCTAGTTACAATAAGAAAGAGGTTGCTCACTCAGACAATCAATAGTTTAATGTCTACATGAACATGTACATGTAGCATCTCTTGATAATATTGTGGAATGTCTGTGTGTTTATAAGTCTTGGAGCCTCTTAATGCTTCACTTCTCTGCAATGGAAGTAAGGAGACCAGCAAATGATGGTCATTGTTTTAAATTCTGCTCCTTGTACTTATAGTTTTAAACAGTTTCACTTTGTTCTGATGTGAAGTATTTCAGATCTAGGCTGTTTCACATTGATGTCTCTGTTAAAACCAGTATAGAATGCTCCAAAGATAACTGGTTGTTGAGTAGAGCAAGAATTCTGTGTCCCTTTAGGGCAACTTCAACTGGATAAATAGTTAATTTGAGAAGCAGAGAAATGAGGTAGAAAAAGATTAGTTAAAGCCAGTACGAACTAGTAGCCTTGTATAGCACTACCCTAAGTTCTCAACTACTTAATTCTGCCCTGATTCCTACCCCATAATGCAACATCCAAATAGTGAAGTCTTATAATTCAGACCCATTTCAATGAAGACACATTTTTTCATTTCTCAATGAATTCACACTCTGGTAAGTTATGTTGCCATGTATCAAAATACATACTTTTCCCTCAAAATATTTTAGTTTCTTAATACAACATAAAATAATGGGATAATGTTACACAGTTTTGTTAATAGTTATGTGAAAAGATATACTTGAAGACTAGCTATTGATAACACACAGTCAATGAGACTGTTGCTCAGTTCACTCTCACTTTAATTCCCATAACCTCCCAACATATGCTCAGCCTGATTATGGTAATACATTTTCTTTACTGACACTACACTAGTAAAAAATGCAACATCAATCTGTATCTTGATTAAAAACCATGAATACAGAAATTAGAGTTTTCTTTTAAAACAATTGAGATAGTTCCCCGCATGTAAAGTAAATTTGGAAGTTTAGGTTTGATCAATTACAATTTTCAAATTCATATGTATGTAACTCAACTTTTTGGAATATGGATATTTGATGATCAATTTTGATGGTCATTTACAACCCTAAATCTGTACGATTAAAAAAACCAAAAACAACAGTTATATTTTAGAATGTATCAGCCTCTACTCTACTCATTTTTGAATGACGGCTAAATTGGTACTTACATCATTGCTAGATGGAAAAAAAGTAATGCATGGCTCCTGATTTGTAGTCCTTATCAGGTTACAATCAAAATGCAATGTGTAACATATGTTGTGATATTCATACAATACATGTAAGTGTTTGTCATCTATTAAAGCAGCCATATGGCTATCACACCCTTTTTAGTGCGGTACGATATGTCACAAAAACATCTCCCGTGCAATATCAACGCCAAATTTGATTTTTTGGCATTTTTGGGTCCATTAGGGTCCAAGGTATTAGAAATTGAAGGGGGTCAAATTTTCAGACCCCTCCTTAACTTCCTGGGGCCCTTTAGGGGGCACCATATTGACCCAATAAGAAAATTGGGTGCATTCCTCCTCAAATCAATTTTGAAATATCTTTTTTCATCTAAAGTTACCAGATATGTCGTAGTAGTTCATTTTCAGTCGCATTCCATCTTAAAAGTTGAATTTTTCTTGCTATATGAGGCCCAATTTGTGAAGAATTACACCAAAAAAAAACATTTAAAAAATAAAAATGTTAAAAAATTCGTCTATTTTCATTAAATTCTGGCTAAAATTTACAAATTATAAGGTATTATTTGGTATCATACAGCGGAATAATTGAAATGCACGTATCACACATCATCAAAACAGCAATTTTTAGCTTTTTTAATGTAAAAAATACCCTAATTATCCCTAAAATATTACGCGAACACCAGATGGCACCAAACACACTAAAAAAAAATAATTGAAAAGGTCTATAAAAAAAAAATGTTCTGGGCACTCTAATGACATGAATGGATCAGAAACAAGATACATTTGATACATAATACTTTTCACATGGTTTTATAGACAATATCATGCATTCTCGTTTGTTACTTTGACATTGACCCCTCTATATATTGAAGCTAAGCATTGCTCTTCATTTGTCCAGAGCATCAGATTGCGATGAAATTTTGCATGCACTTCAGAGATCTATCTAATAGGAGACCTCGCCATAATACTCTAATAGAGCAGGAAATTGTTCCTTTCATTTGTTTTGTTTGTTAATAGAGTATTTAGTTTTTGCATGATATAGCGATAATTGGTTATTATCAAAGAATAAAAAGTTTTAACATTCTAGGCCTAAATTTTATGACAAGAAATAATGATCTAAAATGCCTATATTGGGTATTATCAAATAGAGCATTATCAATGTCTATTTCTATTTCTATTCTTGTGTTTTTCACTTATGAATTTTATCTGTACCTTTTGTTTATAATTATTCTCCAGTATTATATTGCTTAGGCTTTTTTAGGACATAATATTCATAATTTTATCCAGTGTCATTATAAATTAAGAGACAAGACTCGACATTGGAGAGCTTCTGCATCCACAACATATATACGAAACATTAAGCTCACGTTGCCTATCAAATCGATCTTTATCTTCACCGTCAACCAAGGAAAAAGTTGCTTCATGTTATACTCCTCATCAAGGGCGATGATTTCATGTCATGACTGGGGGCGGGGTGGGTCAGAAATCCCAGAAAGGGATCTGATTATAAGCTCAAGCGGAATAAAGCGTTCCAAAGATATATCCAAAATTCGAAATAGAATGACCTACTTTTCAAATTATGCAGAAACTTGATGAACTTATGACAATTTAAAGAATAAAGCATTTTAACAAATAAAATATATTCCATGAATACATATATAGCCAGCGGCTTGAGGTAAGAGCATTTCATTTAAAGGCCCTCGCAAGTCGGAGATCGTGGGGAATGCGCGTTTTTCTTGAGCTCCATTGACTCATACACAATCTACAGTGAGCTACTGAGCAAGGTCGGCCTAACTGGGATTAACATTCGGACAGCACGAACATGACGAAGTTTACCGAATTCAGTCAGTCAATAGGGTCAGTAGCTTCGGATTAGTTTATAGACTCTCAACGGTCTCTTCGTATATTCAAAGAGAGACTTGTATAATACTCCACTTCAAAACAAACATAGGTTAGATTTACTTCGGACTCTGTAGTTAGTCTAGCCATGAAGATTAACCGATTAGCTCCAGACGGGTTGGCGCTGAAGATTACGCAACACGCCTCAGGCTTCGGATTGGAATGTTATCATTTCACCCGAGATAAGGTGAATTCCCATGTTTTATCAATTATACGTCCCTTTAATCATTGTTTGTTGTTGTTTTGTTTTGTTTTTTGTTTTTTTGCGAATTGTGCCCTATAATAACATTTAGCATTGTATTTCACATAAAAATACTTCTTCACTAGCTTCATTAACTGATCACTTGACAAAAAATGTTAAGCTTTAAAAATCGACGGGGGGGACGATCCCAGAAAAAAATTGGGGGGTACACATCCGTCCCCTGTATCGCACCAATGCTCCTACTGGCTTCACGATTCGATATACCTCTTCAAGGTATAGCACATGGTCAAGGGGAGCTAAGGGGCATGCTTTTAAAGGCCAGGGCGTGCGTACAAGATGATAATCATGATTACTAATGGCTTATGTAAAGTGTAGCGTTGTGGCGCGGCGCGGCGCGTTGAAAAATTGAAATAATCGACAAAAAAAAAAATAAGGTGTCTTTAAAGCGTCCTAAAAAAAAGGAAAAGATTCAGAATTGTTTGGCCGTATTGTGGTGGTGGGCGTGGTGTGTTGTGTGTGTGTGTGTGTTGTGTGTGTTGTTGTGGGTGTTTGTGTTTGCGTGTGTGTGTGTGTGTGTGTGTGTGTTGTGTATGTGTGTGTACTGCATTTTGTATGTTTGGAATTTCGTGAACAAAATTAGCACCATATATCTTGGCAATTGGCTCATTGGGACAGGACTTGTTTGAGATCAAATTTATATTTCTCCTCCTCAGAATTTTCCCTTCTATTTCTACATATTTCAATTATGTTATCATTTGGCTCAATTGTCGATAATGAGTCAAATAGCTTTAAAATAGCAATTATCGCGAAATCGATATGTATTGATAATATGTTGCCAATTTAAGGATTTCTAAACAGTTCCAGTAATTTACCTCACCTGTACCTGGGTCGATTGCAGCACAATATAAATGAATTTCTTGCGAAAGAAATTAATTCCATGGCTGGGCTCGAATCTGGGACCCAAAACAAGTGTTGTAAATTTACTAAGAAAATAATGTAGAATGTTTAGTAATTGTCTAGACATAATAGAGCGCGTGACCTTACACAGGCTTTATACTGCCTTACTTTCATGATAAATTTCATTGAAATTCGCAATTTAAACAATGTGAACGTGGACCAGGACCAGGGGGGCATTCATCAAAGGACTTTGTCGACATTTTATGCCGACAAATTTGCTTTCAGCCAATCAAATGCAAGCATTTCAGTAGCTTATAACAGTTTGTCGGATAAAACACAAAGTCCTTTCATAGAAACGTCTCTCAGGAGTGGACCAGGACTAGCCCATCGCGATTCTGATTGCTGCAAATTTCGATAGCTGTCGATAGCCGTAAACAGGATCGACCGAACTTTTCATCGTTTTGGAACTATTAGTCACACAATTTTTGACACACACAACACACACACACACACACAATGCACACTAATCCACAACAAGGGCTTAAGCTAAAGTCTCGAGTCCGAAAAATGATAATCATTCCACAAATTTCACTAAAATCGATCAGAATCTTTTCCTTTTTTCGTTGGACGCTTTAAAGACACCTTTTTTTTTCTCGTCGATTATTTCCACTTTTCAACGCGCCGCGCCGCGCCACAACGCTACACTTTAGCATAAGCCTTACTAATCAAGTTTTTGCCCCACTGCTCGAGTGTCCAAGAAATGAAAGGCTGGTCCGTCACCAGACATTTATGTCTGCCTAGTATTATCGATAAAAGAATCGGTGTCCACTCCCGTTATTTTGCTTATCTATTTTCTTTTTCTTTACAGACAAGGGAAACGAGAAATGGATGTAGTCAAGTGGGTAATTAACAGGAAAAAATGATGTAAAGGCTTCCTTCGACTATATAATTTTAATGGAGCTGATTGGGAATTCCAAATAGGAAAATGATCAATCAAGGCCTCCTTCAGCTTGATGATGATGATGATGATGATGATGATGATGATGATGATGATGCATTTCTATGCTTCAACGAGGCCGCATGTGGGCTGGGGATGTGCACTAGCTGGGTGCCCATGCACCCCCCCCCCCCCACATTTCGTTTGGTCCAAGTTTGTATGGCCTGCTCTCCTGATGACTTGTTTTCAGGAGCCATTTCATACGAACTGATGGAACAAAAGTTAAACTGTTTTATATTTACATGAATTTATTATGCCATTTGTGATGTACAATTTGGTAATAAGGTTCCTTGAAATGCAAGATTTGTTCCTATGGAGCTCAAAAGTTTAGCTTGCGCTTCGCGCTCGCATTATCTTAGTTTAAAGCATTTGCAGAAGTACAATGAGTAGAAAAAACCTACCTTTTAATTCAATTATATAAATATATACAACTCTTTGCATGCAGCTTTATATATTTTAGGCATTACAAGTAACCAACCCCTTTTCCTACTCGTTTAGGATACCCTTCCCTCTGTATCTTTACAATGTAATAATTGCTTCTGTTACAAGAGCTCAAAATTTGCCATTTATTCCTGCTAATATCGGGACGGCTAGCCGGACAAGGAAAGATTTTCCAATTAGAGCGAACAATATTAATTGGTAGCCTCATTTATTTTCCCTGTTATCACGGTAAGCACATGTAGTTTTCCCTGTTCTCTCTCTTTGTCTCTCTCTTTTTTTTTTTTCATAACTCGGAAAATGCATTCTCGTATTTAAAAAAAATATATATACAGGTAGAGATTGTGTTGTGTCAAGCGTTGGTAAACGATGATATCACAGCTTCATTTTGTTTTATCGTTATTACTTTTATTTCATGCAGTTGGGCATGGGCAGCAAAACTATTTGTAAAGAAAAATAAAAAAATAAAAACTTATCTGTTATTTTTAATGGGCTGTAAGTGGGTGGTAAAAACATTCTTAACAAAAGAAAAAGTACAATTTTTCGTAAACTTGTTTGTTAAATTATTACATTTCAAGATGTTTCTTTATTTTAAATGATTAATGCCTTTATAGTGTCCAAAATTTGATATTTAAGATAAAAGTTTGAAAAGTTATCAGGATGTGTTTGGCGCCATCTGGTGATGAACCGTCATTGTATATCTGATTTAAAGACAAATATGGGGTAGATTTTTACATTTAAACAATAGAATAGCCACCTGAATTGTATGTCATGTTTGTTCCTTATTAATTCTATTATATAATACCATTTCAACCCATTATTCTGACATTCTAGTACAAAAGAGAAAGAAAAACGTCCACATTTGTCTGGATTTTATGTTTTCACCCTTTATTTTTACCATTCTTTTGCAAATTGGGGCCCCTAAACAGGAAAGGGGTTAAATTTTAATTATGGTATATTACTTAGTATGAGTTTCTCTCTCATCTTTGACAACTTTGCACAAAAATTGGTGAAAACAATTTGAATTAGGGAGGAAGACACCCAAACGACTCCCCGGGAAATGAAGGAGGGGTCTGAAAATTTGACCCCGACGGTTTTTGCCTAGTATGACCCTATAGAAGCCAAAACAATCAAAAAATCAATTTTGGCAATCATATTGCACGGGATGACATAACAAACCGCACTAGTTGCTTTGTACTAGCTAATTCTAAAACAGATGACCTTCACCATAATCAATTAAATGAATAATTATATCATTTTTGTTGTATAAAGCTTAATTCGCTTGTTCTTTTAGATCCCAAATGTACTGTGTACCGATATTCAATTCAATTCAATTCAATTCATTTATTTCCATTCTTTTCATAAAAAACAATAAAATATTTACAATACATGTTAATAAAAAAAACATATATAGTCATTTTGTACATTGTAAAAGATATGGGGGAATCATAAAATTAAGTCATCAGGTGTTACAAATTTAACAAATTATTCACTCTTAATTACGGATAGGACAGAAAGAAGTATAGGGAAAAGGAGAGAAAAGAAATATACATATACATACATTTATATTTCATTTAGTATCATTCAGGTAACCCTTGTATTTACGTTTAAACTGATTAGATGTTTTACACTCTTTAATATGTTCAGGCAAGTTATTCCAAATTAGTGGACCATAATGAAATAATGAATTTTTCGATATTGACGTTCTATGTAACGGAAGGTGCAGGTCTTGAGCACTTCTGGTATTGTGATTATGAATTTCAGAACTGATTTTAAAATATTTTTTGAATGATTCTGGTATTGGTGCATCTTTAAATTATAGGAACATCAATATTGCAATATTTAGAGATATCATGTCTCGAATTGGTAATATTTTCGTTTGCTTGAAAAGGGGGTCACTATGACTAAGAAAGCTTGAATGGGTAATTAAACGCACTGCTCGATTGTGTAATTTATGAATTCTATCAAGATTTAAATTTGATGTAAGCCCCCAAATTATGTTACAATAGTTAAGGTGAGAAGATATCAGGGAATAATACAATAATTTTAATATGTTTTGTTGTAAAAAATTGTAGTCTGTATAGTATTCCAATATTCTTTGCCATTTTAGTACATAATATATTAATATGGTAATTCCAAGACAATCTATCATCCAAGTAAACACCCAAAAATTTAACATTCTGAACTCTGCTTATTTCTTTGCTTCTGTAATACAGTTTTAAATCAATAGTTTTAGCTTGACGTGTTCCAAATATCATATAGTTTGTTTTTTCTACGTTTAAAATTAATTTATTTGCTTGCATCTATTGACTTATATTACATAGTTGGTTGTTTATTAATTGACACAATGAGTTCAAGTCTTTCCCTGATGAAAAAACACTGGTATCATCTGCAAATGAAATGAATTTGACAGACTGCGTACTATAAATTATATCATTTATATATATATAAGAAACAATAGCGGGCCCAGAATGGATCCTTGGGGCACTCCACATCTAACTATTTCTTGTTTGGATTTGATATTGTTTACTACAGTGAGATGTTTTCTTGAAGTTAAATAACTATTGAACCACTTTAGGGGAATTCCTCTAATTCCATAGTAATCTATTTTTTTTTACTAATATTGAATGATCGATCACATCAAAAGCTTTTGATAGATCAATAAAAACTGCTAACAAAAATTCTCCTTTGTCAATTGCGTGGTTTATATTACGTATGAGTTCTAAACTTGCGGTAGATGTGGAGTGTCCCTTTCTAAACCCAAACTGATTATGAAACAATATATCATTCTTATTTACAAAATTTATTAATCGATTATATATTCACTTTTCTAATATTTTGGAAAATGTATTTAAAACTGAAACTGGTCGATAATTATTCAGATCATCTGACTTGCCTTTTTTATAAATTGGAGTTATTCTAGCTATTTTCATGTCTTCTGGAAAAGTTCCAGTTGAGAGACTTTTATTGAATATATTACAAAGAGGTTGAAAAATTGTAAAAAATAACTTGTTTAATTACTCTTATATTTATATAATCAATTCCTGCACTTGTTTCATTATTAACATACCCTTTACTACTTTAATTATTTCTGAACAAGTGATTGGTTTAAAAAAGCTGTTTGATTGTTTGGAGTTTTTAATTAGGAATCAAATGAACTTCTGGAAGTCATTGTGTTTTTCTCTAAAAGTTTCACACCAATATGCACAAAAAAAATTATTAAAAGCATTTGATATATCTTCTGATTTTGTTAAGGTACGATCTTCTACACATATCGTATCAATAATGGTTTTCTTCTTTTTCTTTTTCAACATAATATTTATTAAGTTCCATGTGGATTTAGAATTATTTTTTACCTCTATGAATTTTTTATAATAAAAGTCTCTCTTTGCTTGACGTAATCTTGAAGTGACATAATTACGATACTGTTTGTATTTTCTTTTACTGGCACTAGAAGGTTTTTTTTTATGTATTTCTTGTTATGTACAACTTTGTTCTTTTTTGACATAATTTCAACAAGTCTCGAGAAAACCATTGTTTCCTATTGCACATTTTTGTTTGAATAGTCTTAAGAGGGAAGCATCCATTATATACATGCATAAATTTTTGAATAAAATTACTATATGACTTGTTAACATCATCACAGTCAGGGATATATAAATATCGGTTCTAGGACAATTACCCCCTG
>CALNVZ010001263.1:539575-562842 GCA_940671915.1 Paracentrotus lividus
TACATTACCCCCCGACATACTCCGGACAACTACAACCCCGAACAACTACTCCCGGACAATTACCGCCCCCGACAATTACCCCCGAGGACAATTACCCCCGGACAATTACCCCGAGGACAATTACCCGCCGGACAATTACCCCCGGACAATTACCCCCAGCAATTACCGCCCGGACAATACCCGCGAGGACAGTTACCCCCCGGACAAATGACCCCGGACAATTACCCCCCCGGACAATTACCCCCGAGGACATTACCCCGGAGAGTTACACCCTGTCAAACCCACGAGGACAATTACCCCTCACAGGCATTGATGTTGGAATCAAGTGGCGCCCATTGTGAGTCTTGCTCGCAGGTTTTCGAATTATAATATAATTTTTACCTCCCCACGCCCACGCCCGCAAAAAATTAAAAATTAAATTGGGCTCTGTCGAGGTTCAATACCGCAAGGTTTCACTGCAATTTTGCAGTTTTAAGTCAATTGATAAATTTCAAACGTGGATACGGGAGGTTTCGGAAGGCGTATCAGGACAATTACCCCGGACAATTACCCCCCCGTAAAACTACCCCACGGACAATTACCCCCGAGGACAATTACCCCCGGACTAATACCCCCGGACAATACCCTCACAGGACAATTACCCGGAGAGTTACACCCTGTCAACTACCCCGAGGACAAACCCCCTCACAGGCATTGATGTTGGAATCAAGTGGCGCCCATTGTGAGTCTCGCTCGCAGGTTTTCGAATTATGATATAATTTTAACCTTCCCACGCCCCAAGCCCCAAAAAAATTAAAAATTAAATTGGGGTTCTGTGAGGTTCATATACGCAATTTCACTGCAATTTTGCAGTTTTAAGTCAATTGATAAATTTACAAACGTGGATACGGGAGTTTCGGAAGGCGTATCAGGACAATTACCCCGGACAATTACCCCACGGACAATTACCCCACGGACAATTACCCCCGACAATTACCCCCGGACAAATTACCTCCGAGGACAATTACCCCCGGACAATTACCCCGAGGACAATTACCCCCAAAAGACAATTACCTCCGGAGAGTTACACCCTGTCAACTACCCCGCGAGGACAATTCCCCCTCACAGGCATTGTGTTTGAATCAAGTGCGCCTATTGTGAGTCTCGCTCGCAGGTTTTTCAAATTATTTTCTAATCGATCTTATCTTAATGACTTTGTCTTTCTCTTTCTCTTTTATATTTCGGACAATTACCCCCGAAGGACAACATATTACCCCTGGAACAATACACCCACGAACAATTACCCCCCAGGACAATTACCTCGCAAATTCTCCCGAGGACAACTACCCCGAGACAATACCCCGAGGACAATGCCCCGCGACGAAAATTACCGCCCGGACATTACCCCAGAATAAATTACCCCCAGGATAAATTACCCTCGCACCAATTAACTCCCGAGGACAACCTACCCGCCTGGACAAATGCCCCCGAGGACATTTACCCGAGACAATTACCCTCCTTCTCCACGGCCATTGATGTGGTGGAACCAAGCGGTGCCCATACGTGAGTCTCGCCTGGTGTCGCAAGTTTTTTTAAATTATTTCCTCTTGATCTTTTCTTAATGGCTTTCTCTTTTCCCTTTCTCTTTATATTATCTTTCTCCTTTCTCTATCTCTCTCTCCTCTCTCTCTCACACAACACACAGCTTTCTTATTTTACCTCTTTTCCTTTTTTCTTCCTTTTCTTTAATAATAATTTTAAATAATAATATTCAATAATTAAGCATTTTAATGCGCCGTACTAGTAAAACTTCAGTGGCAAGATAATTATTATTACCCGGGCTATAGCCATAGCTGCCCTTATAAAGGCGCTTTAGCGCAATTCGAGGAATTTCTTCTACCGGTACCCAATTACCTTTACTTGGGTCAAGTCTGGCAAATTGCAGATTAAATATCTTGCCAAAGACATAGTGGAAATGGACGAGGTTCGAACCCGTACTTGTGATCGTCAGTCCGCTGACTTATCCCATTCGACCACCAACCCTCCACCCCCTCGTCAATCCCCTTTTTTGTTTTGTTTAGCGCGCCTTCTGCACCCATGAAAAAATGGGGAGGGGGGGGGGGGGGGGCTTGCACCCGAAAGCCACTTCGTTTGGATACAACATTATATGCATCAGAAAATATGTAAAACTGGCCCTCATATTGGCCCAACGGTGGATTCCTAAAAATATGTGGTCCGAAACTATGGTTTCTCCCTATGCGGTCATCTATGGGCGCATAATGAATAACTTATGTATGATATTTAATTTTACGATTAACCTATTTAAAGCTTTAGTTTATATTTTCACTTTATATTGTTAATTTATGGAGTTATTAATTATGACCTTAATGCCGCCTTTAAGAACCATGGGTTCGAACCAACGGTTTTAAATCTATTTTCTCGTGAAATTAAAACACAAAATAATTAACATCATATCAGATTGGTATCAAGAGATGAATCAGAGATACAACATTATGTTGGTTATTTATGCATTATATTTGTGTCCTTTCATGAATTTTTAAATGTTGTTCTTTGAAATAAAAGTCATAGGAGGCGGGCCCTCAATAAAAATTCAGATTAATAATCTTGCAAAAGGACATTAGTGGAATGGAGGGATTCGAACGCGCGTACCCTTGTGATCGTCAGTCCGCTGACTTATCCATTCGACCACACCACCACAACCACTCCACCCCTCTCCATCCCTTTTTGTTTTGTTTAGCGGCGCCTTCTGGCACCATGAAAAAAATGGGGAGGGGGGGGGGGGGGGCTTGCACCAAAGCCCCTCGTTTGATACACATTATTGCATCAGAAAATAATGTAAACTGGCCCTCATATTGGCCCACCGGTGATTCTGAAAATATGTGGTCCGAAACTATGTTTCTCTATTGGCGTCATCTGGGCATAATGAATAACTATGTATGATATTTAATTTTAACGATTACCTTATTTTAAGCTTTAGTTTATATTTCACTTTATTTGTTAATTTATGGAGTTATTAATTATGATCTTTATTGCGCCTTTAGAAACCATGGTTCAGACCAAGGTTTTATCCCATTTTTTTCGTGAAATTAAACACAAAATAATTAACAATCATATTCAGTTGGAATCAGAGATGAAATCAGAGATATTCAACAGTTGTTGATTTCATATGTATTTGTGTCCTTTCATGAATTTTCAATTGTTGTTTTCTTTGAAAAATAAAAGGTAATATGAAGGGCGTCCCGGCCCTCATATTACTTTTATTTTCAATATTTATTTAAAATAATTATTTTACATATTTTTCTGAATGTGCATTATATAGTATCCAAACAGGGGGTTGGGGCGCAACCCCCCGCAATCACTTGCCTCCCCCCCCCATTTTTCCATGGCGCAGAAGGTGAAAAGGGGGAGGAAAAAGCAAAGGAAAAAAGAAGAAAGTGAGAGAAGCAAAGGAGAAAGAGAAATATGAAAGAGAAAGAGAGATTCATTATGATATAGATCAGTAGAAAAATATTAGAAAACCTGTGACACCAGGCGAACCCACAATGGGCGCCGCTTGATTCCAACATCAATGCCTGTGAGGGGGGTAATTGTCCTCGGGGGTAGTTGACCGGGTGTAACTCTCGCGGGGGTAATTGTCCGGGGGGGCAATTGTCCTCGGGGGGTAATTGTCCGGGGGTAATTGTCTCGGGGGTAATGTCCTCGGGTAATTGTCCGGGGGTAATTGTCCGGAGGGTGATTGTCCAGGGGGTAATTGTCCTAGAACCGATATTTATAATATCCCTGATGTGCTGTGATGAATGTTAAAAGTCATATAGTAATTTTATCAAAATTTATGCATGTATATAATGGATGCTTCCCCTCTTAAGACTATTCAAACAAAAATGTGCAATAGAACAATGGTTTCTCGAGAACTTGCTTGAAATTAATGTCAAAAAAACAAAGTTGTACATAACAAGAAATACCATAAAAAAAAACCTTCTAGTGGCCAGTAAAAGAAAATACAAACAGTATCGTAATTATGTCACTTCAAGATTACGTCAAGCAAAGAGAGACTTTATTATAAAAAATCATAGAGGTAAAAATAATTCTAAATCCACATGGACTTAAATAAATATTATGTTGAAAAAGAAAAAGAAGAAACCATATTGATACGATATGTGTAGAAGATGCGTAACTTAAACAAAATCAAAGAATATATCAAATGCTTTTAATAATTTTTTTTGTGCATATTGGTGTGAAACTTTTAGAGAAACACAATGACTTCCAGAAGTTCATTTGATTCTAATTAAAAACTCCAAACAATCAAACAGCTTTTTTAAACCGAATCACGTTGTTTCAGAAATAATTAAAGTAGTAAAGGGTATGTTACATAATGAAACAAGTGCAGGAATTGATTATATTATATAAGAGTAATTAAAACAAGTTATTTATTTACAATTTTTCAACCTCTTTGTAAATATATTCAATAAAAAGTCTCTCAAACTGGAATTTTCGCAGAATGACATGCAAATAGCTAGAATAACTCCAATTTATAAAAAAGGAAGTCAGATGATCTGAAAAATAATTAATCGCCAGTTTCCAGTTTTAATACATTTTTCCAAAATATTAGAAAAGTGAATATAAATCGATTAATAAATTTTGTAAATAAGAATGATATATTTGTTTCAATAAATCATTTGGTTAGAAAAGGACACTCCACATCTACCAGCAAGTTTAGAAACTCATACGTAAATAAAACACGCAATTGACAAAGGAGAATTTTGTTAAGCAGTTTTTATTGATCTAATCAAAGCTTTTGATGTGATCACGATCATCTCAATATAGTAAAAAAAAATAATTAGCTATGGAATTAGAGGAATCCCCTAAAGTGTCATAGTTATTTAACTTTCCAAGAAACACACTCAACTCGTAGAAACAATAATCAAAATTCCAAACAAGAAATAGTTAGCATGTGATGCCCCAAGGATCCATATTCTGGCCCGCTATTGTTTCTTATAATAATAGTATTATAACTGATATAAGTTTATAGTACGAGCAGTCTGTCAAATTCCAATTTCATATTGCAGATAGATACCAGTGTTTTTTCAATCAGGGAAAGACTTGAACGTCATTGTGTCATTAATAAACAACCAACTATTAATAATAAGTGCAATAGATGCAGAGCAAATAAAATTATTTTAAAACGTAGAAAAACAAACTCATAATGATATTTGGAACACGTCAAGCTAAAACTATTGATTTAAAACTGTAATTAACAGAAGCAAAGAAATAAGGCAGAGTTCAGAATGTTAAATTTTGGGTGTTTACTGGATGATAGATTGTCTTGAATTACCATATTAATATAATTATGTAACTAAAATGGCAAAGAAATTGGAATACATACCAGACTAAAATTTTTTACACAAAACAATTAAAATAATTGTATTATTCCTGAATCTTCTCAACCTTAACTATTGTAACATAATTTGGGGCTATCATCCAAATTTAATCTTGATAGAATCATAAATTACACAAATGAGGCAGTGCGTTTTTAATTACCCATTCACGCTTTCTTAGTCATAGTGACCCCTTTTTCAAGCAAAGAAAATATTACGCAATTCGAAGACATGATATCCTAAATATTGCAATATTGATGTTCCTATTAATTTAAAGATGCCACACAATACCAGAATCATTCAAAAAAATATTTTAAAATCAGTCTGAAATTCATAATCACAATACCAAGAAGTGGCTCAAGACGCTGCCACCTTCGTTACAGTAGACGTCCAATATCGAAAAATTCAATTATTTCCATTATGGTCCACTAAATTTGGATAATTGCCTGAACATATAAAGAGTGTAAAAACATCTAATCAGTTTAAACGTAAATACAAGGGTTACCTGAATGATACTAAATGAAATATAAATGTAATGTATATGTATATTTCTTTTCTCGTCCTTTCCCTATACTTCTTTGCTGACGCGTACGTAGATTAAGAGTGCAATAATTTGTAAAAAGTAACACCTGATGACTTAATTTTTATGATCCCCCAATATCTTTTACAATGTACAAAATGACTATATATGTTTTTTAAATTAACATGTTATTGTAAATATTTTATTGTTTTTTATGAAAAAGAATGGAAATAAATGAATTGAATTGAATTGAATTGAATATCGGTACACAGTACAATTTGGATTAATTAAGAACAAGCGAATTAAGCTTTATACACCAAAAAATGATATAATTTATTCATGTTAATGATTATGGTGCAAGGTCATCGTTTTAGAAAATTAGCTGGTACAAAGCAACTAGTGCGGTTTGTTTATGTCACCGTGCAATATGATGCCAAAATATTTTTTTTGATTGTTTTTGGCTTCTTATATGGGTCATTAACTGGCCAAAAACCGTCGGGTCAAATTTTCAGACCCTACTTCATTTCCCCGGGGAGTCGTTTGGTGCTTCCTCCTAATTCAATTGTTTTCACAATTTTTGTGCAAAAGTTGTCAAGATGAGAGAAACCACTACTAAGTAATATAAACCATAATTAAAATTAACCCCTTTCCTGTTTAGGGCCCAATTTGCAAAAGAATGGTTAAAATAAAGGGGAAAAACATAAATCCAGACAAATGTGGACGTTTTTCTTTCTTTTTGTAACTAAATGTCAGAATATGGTTGAAATGGTATTAATATATAATAGAATTAATAAGGAACAAACATGACATACAATTCAGGTGGCTATTCTAATTGTTTAAATGTAAAAAATCTACCACCATATTTGTCTTTAAATCAATATACAATGACGGGTTCACTCACCAGATGGCGCCATACACCATCCTGATAACTTTTCAACTTTTACTCTTAATATCAAAATTTTGGACACATAAAGGCATTAATCATTTAAAATAAAGAAACATCTTGAAATGTAATAATTTAAACAAACAATTTACGAAAAAATTTTTTGTACTTTTTCTTTTTGTTATAAAAAGAAGATGTTTTCACGCAGCTACAGCCCATTAAAAATAACAGATAAGTTTTTATTTTTTTATTTTTCTTTAAAATGTTTTTGCTGCCCATGCCCCAACGCATGGAATAAATAAAACGAAAACAAAAATGAAAGCTGTGATAATCATCTGTTTACCAACGCTTGACACAACACAATCTCTACTGTATATATATTTTTTAAATACGAGAATGCATTTTCCGCAGTTAATGAAAAAAAAAAAGAGAGAGACAAAGAGAGAGAAGCAGGGAAAACTACATGTGCTTACCGTGAATAACAGGGAAAATAAATAGGCTACCAATTAATATTGTTCGCTCTATATTGGAAAATCTTTCCTTGTCCGGCTAGCCGTCCGATATTAGCAGCATAAAATGGGCAAATTTTGAGCTCTTGTAACGAAGCAATTAATTACATTGTAAAGATACAGAGGAAGGGTATCCTAAAGATAGGAAAAGGGTGGTTAACTGTAATGCTAAAATATATAAAGGCTGCATGCAAAGAGTTGTACTATATTATAATAATTGAATTAAAGGTAGTTTTTTTCTACCTCATTGTACTTCTGCAAAATGCCTTTAAACTAAATAATGGAGCGCGAAGCGGGCATGAGCATAAACTTTGAGCTCCAAGGAACAAATCTTGCATTCAAGGAACTTATTAACCAATTGTAACATCACAATGGCATAATAAAGCATGTACATTATAAACAGATTTAAAACTTTTGTTCCATCAAAGGTTCGTATGAAAGGGGGGTAATTGTCCTGATACGATAAATATCCTTCCATTTGATATTCACATAACTTGGTACAAAATAAATGCAGGCTTAGGTCATTTATGCAATGCTTCTTTAGTGTATTGTCTTGTTTTTCACTGGCTTGTATAAAAGAAGAGGTTAAGATAGTAAATATTGGCAAGTGATCACTAATATCACTAATCAAAATACCAGAACTCAAATGATTTCCATAATTTGTAAATATATTATCAATAAGTGATGCACTTGATAATGTAATACGAGTTGGGCTTTCTATAACTGAATAAAATGAATAACTGTACAATAGATCAAAGAATTTGTCTACTTGTGTATTCAATCCTATTTTTAATAAATCTAAGTTAAAGTCGCCCATGATAAAACAGTTATGAGAGCTTGCATTGATTTTATCCAAAATAGTATTGAATTCCTTTATTAATAAATCTGATGGTTGTCCGGGTGGACGATATGTAACCCCAAAAATAGCATGTTTCTTTTGTCTTCCATTTACTTCAACAAAAAGACTTTCAATTGTTTCAGTATTAAACACGTGTTAATTCATTTATCTCCTTAAAAAGTGCGTCCCAGAAAAAAGTATACCCAACTTTGAGGGTCTCGTATTAAAAATTCATAAATCATGTGACCTTAAATTTTATTTATGATAAAGAGTAACTCATGTTCTGTTCGATGATACCAAATTTATGTCAATGCAGTCACGAATGACTGAGTACTTGAACTTTGAAAAAAATCCGTCGAAAGTGCTTTGTACCAAGTTTTTCGGAAGTAAACTTTTCATTTCAATAATCCTCATGTTTTTTGTTTTAGCCTGAAAATGATGCAAAGTGGATAAAAGTTCAAAAAAATGTTTGCATTAATTAAGCAAACATATATGCCAAATGTAGCTCAAGAGAATTGACCAAAAATGTTAATTATATTCATGGTATATTGTCAATGAAATCCTGGCTCCCTGATCATCATTCATTGTTTGAGGTAAGCCTACCTGAGTTATTCACAAGGGTTAAAGCGTTACTTGGGATGCTATCTTAATGAAATCCTCTTTCAATTGCCTTGGTATGTATGAACACCTGGATGATCTTCCATTGTGTCCTTCCTTGGATTTCAAGTGCCTTAGAAGTAAGTAAAACATAGATTTCATGTGTCAGGATACCTCATGCAACCAAAATGGTGCAGCTAACAACAGAGCAGAGGGTTTTTGTAGTCGGCAGATACCATGCAACAAGGAGGATGGTGTACACCGGAGTGTAGCAGTTTGAATCGACTTCGGGAGGTGTTTGGTAATCACATAATTGCGCTCCATCACAACAACGAATGGCCTCCAAGATCCCCCGATCTCACCCCTTGTGACTTTTTTCTTTGGGGGCATCTTAAGAATCGTGTGTTCACAAGTCCTCCCATTAACCTTGCTCAACTATGAGCTCGCATCATTAGCTAAACCCCAAATAACCAAAACTTGGTACAAAGCACTTTCGACGGATTTTTTTAAAAAGTATGAATACTCGGTCATTCAAGACAGCACAGACATAAATTTGGTATCATTGAATAGAGTATGAGTTACTCTTTAACATGAGATATAAAATATGGTCACATGATATATGAATTCCTTATATGAGGTCCTCAAAGTTGGGTATACTTTTTTCTGGGACGCACTGTATTGCAAAGATTTATCAATATACAAAGCAGTACCACCGCCACGTTTATGTAGGCGATTATTATATAAAAAATCATCTATTTATCTAGTTCATATATATTTCTGTGCATTGAAGCATGACAAAATCATTACAAATAGGATATCAATAAAAAGGGGAATAAATTATCTTTCCAATGGTATGAATATCAGGAACAACTACATGTAAAGCGTACCTGAAAAGTTATCATGGCCCAAAGTCCATTTGCGAAGCTTTTTGGGAGGGGTTTAGTTTTTAACTTCAGACCCTAGTAAGCGAACAACATGGGTTTGTTCCTGCAAACTAGATGTTGCCACTGTAAAAACAAATGAAAGTGAAAAAAATGGTGTCAAATATGTTTGATATATTTTTGAACTTTTCCCATTCTTGAGAAGTTGCAGTAAATTATTTGCGTCTCCAGAGACTTGAGTCATGAACTAGTCTTATGGCCAGTGAGATCGGCCCTTGAATGTCGAATGGAATCCAATTTGTTATTGTCTATATGAATTTCCTATTAAACATGAAAGGGTTATCAACTCATTATTTTCTGTTTCATTCTTCTTTCAGGGTAATGGATTCAACAATAAATCAGCACTAGCCATGTATGAGGAGCAACTCTCCAAACTGAAATACAAAGTAGCGTTCAGCAAAGAGAACATCTGTGTGCCTTCCTATCTAGAAATGTATCCTTATCAATATGTAAATTAACCCCAATATTTAAATTATTGCAGCTAACTTTGGTTATTTTAATACCCAAAGTTAGCTTCAATAATTTAAAAATGATGAAATATATCATAATAACAATAGTTTGTATTATTATCACACCTGGGCCCTGTAACATAGAGAATTATAATCAGTTGCAAATAGATAGTAGCCAATCAGAATCCTTGATGTTTTGACCTCTTGAATAAAAATCTCCCTGTGAACCAACCAGAAAAGTTGTTTCAAATTTGCAATTGGTCGTTACTCGTTATTTTACAGGGCACTCATATGGTATGAAAATGTTTTATCTCTGAATGCTGGCCATACATGTATCATCACCTGAAAATAAGATGTTTGTGAGTACTGAAACCTGGTCGATCCCAAGGGATCATTTATTTTGGCAGCCAGTAAGGCGCACTCATTCCATTGCTACTAGATACTTATTCACTTTTATTATTAACATTTGTACATGTAGGTGATCTTGCTAATGAGTATGATAATGATCAATTGCTAACTATTAAAGCAGCAAAAATAAATAAATAAATAAAAAGGCAAGACATTTGTGTGTAGGCCTACTATGCTTGATGTCAAGGTTAGGGTTAGGGTATACATATACATGTGAAATGTAACAGCTGTCTCTGTAATTTTCAGCCCGCTTTCATAATTTGCTGACACATTTGGCTGATCTGAACCAGATGGAGATCCAGGGGCAGACCCCCCCCCCCCCCCCCCCCCCCCATGGAGAAGACATTATAATTTGCCATTTTTGAGATGTCCAAAGGGCAACACAACGTCAACCATTCACATCTGCCCCTTGTTGGAAGAAAATGTATTTTGTATGTAATGCCTGTCTAAAATGGCATGTTATTTACTAAAAATTGGTTTAATTTCCCCTTGGTTTAATTCTCACATGGTAGATAGTCGAATTTTTAATTGCATTTTTGTTCTAATTCCCAAATGAATATTTGGTCAAATATGAGTTTGTTACTAGAATTCATAAACATATATGAACTAAAAAAACCAAGTGGCTTTAGACCAATTGGACATTAGACCAGTTTTTATTGTATAATAATTATGGAATATCAAGAAGATTAGTTAGGAAAGCTGGAAATTTGTACAAGTTTATTCAGGTGAGAAAGAAATTCTGTTTACTGTTGGGTCCTCACTTTATTGTCATAATTATATAAGATAGGTCATATGAAAGAAGGTTTCTGATTGGTCAGATACATTCTCCTTGCCATTGTACAATTGTTATATGGCCATGCACAACTGTGCATATAAAGAGTTATATTGCATTGTTTTTTTGTGTACAAATTCCCCATATGAGTAAAGGTATCGATTACTTTTTGTCATGAATGAGTACGATAATGATCATAAGGCCATCTCATTTTTTAATTCTTTTCTTTTCAACAACCTCCCACCACCCCCCCCCCAAAAAAAAAATACTCTCACTACTGGCGTGCTTATATACATGCTTAAATACATGCTTATATACATGCTTAAATACATGCTTATATACATGCTTAAATACATGCTTATTGTCATCAAATATACCCTAAAATGAGCATCCATAAATTAAGAATTTCTCTCGTGAATTTTATGTCACCGGGCCTCGGGACATATAATTCACTTGAGAAATTCTAAATCTATTGATGCACAAACAACTCCAGAGCATGCACTATATGTATAATATAAAACCTTTGATTAGTTTCCTTGACTGGTTAACTTCTTCTTTCACCAGGTGGGTGTTTTATGAGATCTGGAAGACAGCCGATACATAAATTGGAACAATGGAAGATACCATATAACAGTCATTATCAACCATAATATTGCTCATGTCTTCAATTGAACAGTACTTTCTTCGTATAACCGTCAAATGCTCTGGCGTCAATTGCTCTAGGCTTTATTTCTTTCTTTCTTATGCTACTGATGTCATTCGTTTTATGATTTATCAAATAATGCATAGTTTTGAAATGACATATAATTGTTGTTCTTATTATTGTTTGATTGGAATATGTAAATAAACTGAACTGAACTAAACTGATTTCTTCTAAGATGTAGGGTTAGGGTTGTTATATGGTTTTATATTAGGTTAAATTTTTTGCCACAATAGTGCAAATGATATGAAATATTTGTGTTTTAGCAATATTCATATCTTATCATATTGTATTACTAGGTAGATACGGGTAAGGGAATTTTTTTTTTAATGTAGGAAGAAACAAAATTTGATGTCCATCTTGGAAATATTTTGAATATTGAATCATCTAAAAATATAGAGATAGTTTTCTGTTTGCATAGCTCTCTGATTTCAAATGCATGGGTGCTTTAACTCTAAGGTAGCTAATTCTTGCTAACTTAAACCCTATTCTGACTGGGGGGGGGTCAATTTGACCCCCCCCCTGTATAAAATCCGCGACTGCCCGCAACCGCTGCAAATCGCGACTCGGCGCTCTATGACTTTTTTCTTTCAAGTGTCCCGCAACCGCTGCAAATCGCGACTCGGCGCTCTATGACTTTTTTCTTTCAAGTGTCCCGCAACTTTTGACACCAAGTTCGAAAAAATCAGACACTCCGTTGTCGCGTAACGCAACATTATGTAATCACATGTCAGGCCAAAATTGAACGAAAATCGTCATTTTGCATGCGTTTGTGTACAAAATACTGCTTTTCCTAAATTGCTTTATAACACTGATAATTGTGCCTTCTGAGCCTTTTGATTGATTAAATTTGTCTTTATATTGATCAAAATACATTTCTCATAAGAGACAAAAACAATAGAATACATAAGAAATTCACAAAACAATACAAAAGAATACAAAAGAATTAATTTGAAATTTCTGAATTTGTAAACTCAATACTTTTGATTTTGATACTCAGCAACTTTTAGAAAAAATTTGAGTTTCAACATATATTTATTAATAAAATATTAACGATTTCAATAAAAAAAAAGCATCTAATTTGCATACATGAGTATGCATAAATTAGCATATATTAAATATGTGAATTTTTCTTTGGAAAAAAATATATCAGCGATACCCTTTACATGTGCAGTGACGTTCGTGCAAAATTTCACAGTGATCAAACCATCCGCGGCCGAGATCTCAGGGGGGGGGGGGTCAAATTGACCCCCTCCCCCCAGTCAAAATCTCATCTTCAAAAGCCCAGTGAGAATAGGGTTAAGTGAGCGAAAATGACAATGTGTAAGATGAGATGGATAGTCAAGCAAAAACTCTCATTTATTCCTACAGATAATGTAGAGAATAATCATGCTATTATACAGTCATTTTTGAAAGGGCAATGTAGGGCCGACAATGCAAACCATTTTTTTCGTGCAGAACAATCGTGCAAGATGAAAAAAAGCAAAGTAATATCAATTGACGCCTACTAGTACTATAAAACATGAACCTAATGTTCCGAGATAGTTGTCCCAAATAATAGTATCATGCACTGATATTGGTTATATGCAGAATAGAAATTTTCCCCTCCTTTGGCCATTAAAAGTGCAAGCATCATGAAATGGTGATATATGTTGGTAATGATACATGTAGACCTGTGTATATTTTGTACTTTTGTAATATTTTACCTGATATAGTTCATAGTATCATATGAAAACGTGAACAATAAAAAAGGACAGTGTTATTTGATACCAAACACGCACAGTTCCACTACAGTGCACTAACGACCAGAAAGAATCTTACGGGAAATGTGTGTACTGGTATAGACTCTCTCTACGTCTGACCTTCGATATCGCGATAAACAATGCACTGCATAAGACCGTGTAAAAGGAGAGTGCAAGCTGTGCAGTCAGGATCGAAGTATTTTATCATGATATTTTTTTTTATGATATCAAAACGCGGGGAAAATATTGACCAATCACAAAGAAGTTAAAATCATTGGAAGAGAAATTAATATATTTACTTCACTCAGCGTAACTAGGAAATCGATGCGCTGCTGAATTTTACAGAAAGCTTTAGTGACTGCGTTTTGACCAAAATATCATTTTCACACAGAAAAAAACGACCCAAAAATACTAAAATGGGAGATTCTAAAGCTCAAAACGCGAGGGTTAGGGGTAAAAAAATATTCTTCCCAAGGTTTATCTTGTTTATATATACATTAACCCTCATAAAACCTGTGTAACTAAGTAAAATGCTCTTCTCGATTTTTTTTATTCCAGTATATTCAACAAAACTCCCGTTTTTCGGGCATTCCTTCCATTGACAATCGGTGCGTGAAAATGGTTTTCCTAGAAAGAAGCCCAACGTTTTCATATTGACATGTATGTTTTTGGCTAGGGATACTTTGTTTTTTGTGTTGTTGTTGGTTATTTTGTTTTTTATCTAAAAAAAACCAACAGAACGGGTCAAAAGTGGAATGGGAATTTGAGGGAATACTAATTAGGTTAAGGCAAAAAAAAAGAAAAAGTTTCACACAGGTGTTCAGTTGAAGTTTGGTTATATCGTTCAATCATATATAAGTTTGTTTTGTTTGTTTTGTTTTTTTGTTTTTTTTTTGTGGGGTTAATTAGGGCTATTTAATACATTTATATTATTAACCCTCACAAAAAGTTTCGCAAATCGACTTTGCCATGATAACTTTTCAGGTACGCTTTAGTTATTCCTGATATTCATACCATTGGAAAGATAATTTATTCACCTTTTTATTGATATCCTATTTGTAATGATTGTATCATGCTTCAATGCACATAATATCAGAATATGGAGAAAAGTAACAAGTCAATGTTGTAAAATCATTTTTATTGATCATATTGAAGTTCCGGCAAACTTAACTTTAGGTCCTAATAACTTTGGGGATATTTTCTAATTTTCATTGAATTTTATACCATTGTCAAGTTAATTTATTCCTCTCTTGATTGATACCTTATTTGTCACGGTGATGTCATGCCTGGGTCCACAGAACCCCTGAATACCACCTGAATACATGACAAAGCGATAGGTTTCGTACCTATCTCACATCCCGTAGTGAAATTGTCTCGATCAATGGTGTACAGTCATCAACCTATACACCGAAACAAGGTGTTCCGCAAGGGTCTGTTATCGGGCCCTTGTTGTTTACGATGTATACATCTCCACTGAAAAATATTATTGATTCGTATGGTCTGTCAAATATGTTTTATGCGGATGATACACAAGTATATATTTCTTGTAAATCTTCTGATATTGTTAATCTAGTACCGAAAGTGACAAAATGCATTGGAAAAATCAAAGAATGGTCCAGGTTGAATGGTCTGAAGTTGAATAGTACAAAAACGGAAGTTATGCACATTAAATCTCGTTTCCGCACCAGTGCGCCTCTGCCACCGCTTAAAATTAATGGTATTCAGACTCTCCCAGTTAAAAAAGCAAGGAATCTGGGGGTTGTTTTTGATGAACAATTTACTATGTACAATTATGTTAGCGCGAAATGTCGTTTGGCTTGTTTTGCTTTACATAAGATTAGCAAGATTCGCCCTTACATCAACAAAACAACTACTGAAAAATTAGTGCACACATGTGTCACCTTGACAGTTGCAATAGTCTATTGTTTGGTTTACCGGATACACAACTAAGGAAACTTCAGGTCATTCAAAATTCTGCTGCCAGGATGGTGACAAGAACGAAAAGACACGAATCAATATCTCCGGTCTTGAGGTTCTTGCATTGGTTACCTGTTAAATTGCGCATTTCTTTTAAGATTCTTTTACTCATGTACATGTGTACCAACAATATGGCTCCATTATATCTCTCTGAATTAATTACAAAATATCAACCGGTTAGAACCCTACGATCATCACAAAAGAATATGTATGTTGTTCCATCGGCAAAACAAACAATTATGGTAAACGAAGTTTTGAATATGCCCAGAGTTGTGGAATAATATTCCAGAAAATGTAAGGAATGAAGAAACAGTTGGAAAATTCAAGTCTTCTCTGAAGACTTATCTTTTTAATTGTTAGTCATGGTTTTTGATCCCTTTTGCTTTCTCTTTGTCTCTTTCTCTTTTTCATGAACGCGCATTGAGACCTTTATCAAAGGTATAAATGCGCTAAATAAGAATTGCTATATTATTATTATTATTTTTATAATTTTCAGTTTAAATTTCTGTAACACAACTCTGAACCTTGATACATTTTAATGTGGGGATTTAATCATGGTCAATTTTTATAGCATTAAAAAGTTCATTTATTCTTCTCTTTATTGATACCCTATTTGCAATAGTAACATCATGTTCGAATGCACATAACTCACGAATATAATGCAAAGTAAAAAGTGGAAAGTTGCGAAATGCGTTGTTATTACCCGCAACAGACAATAATACTCACAATAGGCATTCAATTTGCAACATTTAACTTCTAACTTGTCCTAACATTCAGGTGTTTTGTCCATGTAGGAACAACACTATCGTTACAATTAGGGTGTCATTGAAAAGAGGAATAAAGTATCTTGACAATGGTCTAAAGTTCAATAGAAATTCGAAAATACCCCATAAGTTATCAGAGCTTAAAGTAGAGTTCGGAACTTCGCTTTGATAAATGCATTTTGCAACATTTGACTTTTTACTCTTCTCCATATTCTGATATTCTGTGCATTGAAGCATGACATAATCATTACAAGAAGGATATCAATAAAAAGGGGAATAAATTATCTTTCCAATGGTATGAATATCAGGAATAACTAAAGCGTACCTGAAAAGTTATCATGGCCCAAAGTCTATTTGCGAAACTTTTTGTGAGGGGTTTATTTTGAACAGAAGAAAAACACATTTTCATGTGTTTGTAAATTCTCGACATCCAGAAATAATTATCACTCTCGTACATCAATAGTAGTTACATAGTAACTTTTGACTTTTGCAATTTCATTGTTTATTCCATGTGCAAAATATAAGAAAACGCATGTTTCTAATAAATTGGGTTGTTTCAGGTTTTGAAAATTTCTTTGTTAGAATACCACAGTCCACTCCTATTATAATGAGATGCTCGAGAACAAGCCAAATAACGTTATCTTTTTCTAGTGAACAGTGTTTAAACATAATACTGTAGATTCCACTTGAAGTTGGATACAGGTTAACTGCAACATAAACACAATCTCATATTTATGCTCCTTCTTAAGGAGTGAACTATATTTTGAAAGTTGCCTTTATTAATTGGGGGCAAGTCCAAGTTATTTTTTTTTCAACTTTGTCCCATGAGTTACTGACGAATAGTTAACCATAAATTAATTATGAAGATATTCATCTCAATTATTTTTTCATGATTTGGGTAAACCTTCTGAACTTTTACCTGAAACTTGGGCATTTCATAATCAACAAATCATTTGTTGGTAACACACAGGACACAGTTGCAAAATAGTTTGGACTATAGATATGTACATGACTTGTATGAAGTGTGAATATTGTCAACATACATGAGAAAGCATTTGGAGAGCTAAACGTCAAAGGAAGAGTTAAGAGGACAATCATGATTAGGAATGTAGCAGATGATCATGCATTTTAGTTATGTCAGAAAGTGACATCCCAGAATCCACAAAATTCGAACTGTGCAAACTCTCTCTGTCGGTTTGGGTATGTGTTGCTCAGTGAGATACCCTATTTTTGCATGGGGAACATGATGAAATTGCTTCAAAAGAGAATAGTGAATCGATGTGCACGATGTACACAGAGCTACCAACCCTTCGGAATAATTATAACATTGGAAATTAGAATGTGAATAATACAAATAGTTCAAGCACTTAAACAAATATCTTGGTCACAAGAGAAAGAAATCTATTGATTTGAATGTATTCCCAAAATTGAATGACAGAGCAAATTGTTATTATTCATGCTTTCTCCCAAGATAATAATAATAAATATTTGCACTATTCACATTCTAATGTATAATGTTATAATTAGTCTGTATGGTTGGCACCTCTTTATACAATGAGGAGCGGAGTTATGGACACCATATCAAGAGAGAGAGAGAGAGGAATAGAAAGACAAAGAAATACGATTCGGTGTAGAAATGGCAGAGGTAAATATGCAGAGGTAAAAATGGCAAAGGAAAAAATGGCAGAGGTAAAAATGGCAAAGGTAAAAATGACAGAGGCAAAAATGGCAAAGGTAAAAATGGCAAAGGAAAAAATGGCAGAGGTAAAAATGGCAGAGGTAAAAATGGCAGAGGTAAAATGGCAGAGGTAAAAATGGCAAAGGTAAAAACGGCAGAGTGAAAGTGAACGATTGTTGTAGTTACATTATTGCCTTAAAATTATCCTTTGAGTAATTTTATCCTTTATAATAATCATGATAATTATGATGTGAAAATAAAGAACATTTACTTTCTTTGAAAATGTTTTATTTTCTTGTTTGTATGTTATCCATGATCATGCACACCTATTTCAAAATGACATTTTCCACACTGACGAGGCCGGGGCCTCTTACTCGTAACTTATTAAGGTAGGAAAATGTCATGAATACACTACGAAATTGACAATTTCGATGGGGTTGATTTGATTATGACGAATATTAATGTTTTGGTTTCAATTTATTCTCCTCCTGCGTGTAAAATCATTTTCAATTTTGTCCAATTAATGTGAAATCAAACCAAAGTAAATTGATGTTTTGTTGGTCAGAATCCCAAAAATGTATAATCTGGTAACAAAAATAGACGAGCGCGAAGCGCGAGCGAAAATTTTACTCGGTGTATATTGAGACCAGAAGGCATAGAAGTTTAATATCAATTTGGCCCCTATAATCGAAAGACCAATTTGGCGCCCCTAAGTTTAAGATCAATTTGGCGCCCCCTTAGTTTAAGGTCGATTTGGCGTCCCCTCTTAAGATTGAATTGACGCCCGTATGTTTCAAAGATGCTCTGTAGCCCTGTAGAAAGATATCTTTATTTATACTTCTGTCATACATACATGTACCTTCAATTGCTTTGGGCCTTCTTGCATTAAGAGTGACTACTATATTAACTTTTCCATCAATTTTTCCCTGTCACGTGGACTAAACCAAATGTGAATGTGGAGAAATAGTGTGTTGTATCACTCTTTTCATGTGCAATTGCCCAATGTTTAGATATTGGTCCTATTCCAACAAATACATGAATTAGCCCTTATTGATCACCTCTGTCTTGCACCTGTTTCATCTAATGTCATGTTGCAATTATAACACTGGCCCTAATTTATGAACATGGTACAACTTTACCACAGGCTAACATTGTCCACTGTTTTGCAGAGCAGAAATCTTTGTCCATGGTTCATTTAAATTCTGAACCTTGGACAAAGATTTTCTGCTGTTTAACATTGAAGTCTATGAAAACAGTGGACAATATTATACCGTCTTCAAAAGTTAGGGCCTTAAATCCCCTCTCCTTCTTTCTCCATCGCACTCCCTTTCTCTTCTCTCTGTGTGCTTATCTTTCTTTTTCTCTTTCCCTCTCTTCCTCCCTCTTTCTCTTTTTCCCTCTCTCGGAAAATGTCCTGTGATATTTGACTTTTTTTTTTTTTTTAAACTTAGGATTAGTGCACACATACAATCTACTTCACTCAGAAACCCTTGATTACAGGCCAATGTGGAATTTGGACTGGCTTGTTTTTAACTACCAAAGCTTATTATTTACAGTGGTAGCCAAAATTATTAGAACACCTAGCATATTGGAATTATTTGAGTTATTTTTATCTAGTTGGCCATTGAGATACCTATCAAATGGTTGAAAGTTCTATAAAAGTAATCACTATGCTTTAAAACAACAGAATATATTGTCATGCTTTTTGAACTCGCTCTATTGATTGAAAAATTTTAAATCTTGCACCTATCAGGATTAAAGTGTTATAAAATCAAAAATATCCAGTTTCTCCCCTACAAAAGTATACATTTTCTGAAAGGATATTTTCTGAGGATTTAAAGAATGGCATATCATAAGATAGGGTGAAGTTTTAACATCTACCGGTGGGGATTAAAACCCCCAAAATTGAGGGCCCCATTTTTTTTTAAATTTGGAGCCCCTACTTAATATTTCTGACTCTCAATTTCTCACAATATTTGAAATGCTCATGAGTCACCAACATTCAGGCGCGGATCCAAGAAAATCGAATTGAATGCATTTCGGGGACCCAATTGTCCGGGGACAAAGAGCCGCTTTTGTTCCCAGACAATTGGGCCCCCGAAATGCATTCAATTCGATTTTCTTCGATCCGCGCCTGAACATTGTCCCCAGTTTGACATAGTGCTGTATGGAAAATGGTGGGCAATGTTAGCCCTGACTAAAATTGCATTGCATTCATGAATTCAGACCTTTGAGCTCATAGAGATATGTTATATTTTGTGCTGCAAGTAGGCAAAGAGAAACACTTATAATTGTTATGTTTTTTTTTTCATGTATAATCATTTTATTCATAATAATTAGGATTACTCTCTGATTTCATAAAACAATCTGTTGATACATATAGTATGATTACATTCCAAATTCAACACAAAATGTTTGCTGCCCATAACATAATGAAGATGCAAATGGAAGGGGAAATCAAAACAAAAATCAATTGCTACATGTAGGTTCTGAATAAAGTAGCACATTACTAAAATAATCATTATAGTGCATTTGATGATATGATTGAAAATATATGTTTTTGGAGCAATTCTTCTAGAATATATACAAACAGAGAAAAGGTTGATCCATTTTAGTCTTAATAATGTGCATCCAGATCTGGCTTTTGAAATTTACATTATTTCATCTGGAATAACAAAGAAATACTAGGAAGGAATATGAAGCTCTGGGTATCCTATGTCCCTTTGTACAGAGTTCAGTTGATATACATTCAGTTGACATACTTTCAGTTTATTTACATTCAGTTGACATACTTTCCGTTTATTTACAGTCAGTTGACATACTCCCAGCAAACACAAAACGTTTTCAGAACGTTTTAAAAACGTTTTATTCAGGTCCCGTAGGTCCTCTTCTGAAATGAACGTTTAGAAAACGTTTATATAACGTCCAAGTTGGACTTTCAATTTGTGAAAAAACAATGGTTCCAAAAAGAACGTTTTTAAACGTTCTTTGGACGTTACAAAATGGAACGTTTTAATCAAAACGTTCACAAAACGTTTTATTTGGAACCTTATAACTGAACATATTTTATTGAACGTTTATGAACGTTTTTAAAACGTCCAAATAGGACTTTATGCAAATGAGTGGTAATTTGCATATAATACGTTGGACATATGGAAATAAACGTTTTTAATGATTTTTTTTCTATTTAGCAGTAATTAATTCATGCTTTGGTGTTTCGTTTTATTGTAATATTGTTCTGAAACACACATAAAGATTAAAAAACACTAATTCAGTATTGGAATGTACTAACATAACAAAAGAAGTAATAACTAACCATTACAAACGATACTTTCAATAAACTATAAATTTACTGGAGCAATATATAGAGTTAAATCCAAATGAATCCCACTCAAGTCTGCCCTTTAAGCATGATTTTGATTGGAGACACTTCACTCTTAAGTGCCATTCCACAATTTGGCCAAGAGCTTGAGGTGCAAATAATAACATATTTTTATTTATCACATTGTTTACATAAGTTTTTAATAGGTTCTCCAAACGTTCCTATAGACATTCTTAAAACGTTTTCTGAACGTTGCAAAGGTTTTCTGGACGTCTGCAGAACATTTTTTGGAACGTTTTAAAGGTTTTCTGGACGTCCGCAGAACGTCCATGGAACGTTCCACAGGTTTTTAAAGGTTTTCTGGACGTCCGTAGAACGTCCACAGAACGTTGTAAAAGGTTTTTGGACTTTTATAAGGTTCCAAAGGTTTTCTACAGGTCCTTAAAATTTTTCGAAAGGTTCTTTTGGGGTTTTTAAACGTTTAAAAAACGTTTTCTAAACGTCCATTTGGAACGTTTTATTAACGTCCAAAACCTTCCACAAAAGGACGTTTTCTAAACGTTTTGACAAAACGTCCATAGAACGAACTTGGAACGTTCTTAAAACGTTCAGAGAACGTCCAATTGTTAGCTGGGCTTTCATTTTATTTACAGTCAGTTGACATACTGTTAGTTTATTTACATTCAGTTTATATTCATTGAGTTTATATACAGGTATTCAGTTTATATACATTGCCTAAATGCTGTACATGTATCTACTGCATGCCTTGATATCTTGTTTGTTTGACCCCTGACCTTACATTGATCAGGTTGTTATAGATGCTGCAATTAAACACCTACGAGGAATCTGCTATGACTCCATGGACTCATTGACAGGAGATAATTATGAGGTTAATAATATTTTTTGCTTCAGATTGAATTAAATGGAACTCTTCCAATGCATGTGATTTAAAATAATTCAACAACATTTTGGATACCGAAACATACATGTAATACCGTAACGTTTATTATTGTTTGACAATAACAAGAATAAAGACAATTATGAGAGAGTACAATTAACTAGGTCAGTCGAGTTGTTTACAAATTTGCCGGCTAATTAAAGGGTCGCGTGATATACATAAATATGTCAAACGCGCCATGTCGGTAAATATCACAGAAACGCGGGGTCTTTTGTACATTCCTCGAGATAGAGTGTGAAATACTTTCCCACGCGTAAACATGAAACTTGCAATTGTGGAAGCTATTGTATGAAATAAAATCATTCTTATCATGGACTCCGTTCGAGAAGCAATGTTTTTTGTCCTCGGGCAGCCTGCAGTGGATATAATGTTTGGATTAATTTCTGCTTTGGGGGATATCTGACGCTAATTTGTATATCTGTCTAAATTCCATCCTATCTATATCTGGATATTGTATTTTACTTCACACTGCGGCTGACAGACGATGAATATCTTCATGAGTTTAGTTTTGCTGTCTATCGTCAAGTGGTTATACCCGGTGAAATATTAGTCTTGGAAGATTTTAATGCACATAATCACTGATTTGGATGGGAGATGTGAGTAGCGGCTGTGGTAGACCGGGAAATTGAAGGCTATAAATGGCCGGTGTCGTTGGACCCCTGGCAGAGAGTGGCAAGATCGGGAGCAGGGGATGGAAATGGACGAGGAGCTCAGGCCCGACAGGCGACAGCATATAGAAGAGGTAAACCACTAGCATAAACCCCCAGGCCCCAAGCAATGCGGGCAAGGGAAGGAGCGGAGTTGCATAATCTAGGCCAGAGCATATGCACCCTA